>KK112100.1:458706-500803 GCA_000611955.2 Stegodyphus mimosarum
CACTAGCCATTTTCGGCTTTTGCCACTACTAAAGGCGGAAGCGATGGTCATTTTATTATGGATGCACCTAATAAGCAGCCAGCGTTACTTCCTATGAGAGGACAAACAATTTACATCCATGCCTCCTCCAGAACTCGAACCCGGGCGCTTTGGTACCGCAGTGGGCTCCCCTAATCACTATACCGTCTCAGTTCCAAGTTCCTCTGTTATGCTGGAATATCATACAATAGGTACTACGTTAAAGTACAATAACAGGCCGAACAAATATAATTTAGAAGTCAAACAACAAAAATCAGCCTTATATATATTCAAATTTTCACAGGACTAAGTTCGATGGTACTTACCGAACCACCAACCTCAGCTGCAGAAGTGCAAATGAACGAGATAAGATATAATGATTAGATAAGATAAAATAAAAAAGCCTTATCTTGTCTTGTCTTCTGTCCATGCTTTCTTATCTTAACTAATCATTATATCTTATCTCGTTCATTTGTGCTTTTGCAGCTGAGGATGGTGGCTCTGTAAATAACATCTAAACTAGTCCTGTGAAAATTTGAAAACGTAACCCTGATTTTTGTTGTTTGACTTCTAAATTAATGTAGGTACGACATTGTCCAGCTCAGTTGAAGTGGTGCCCTGGGGCGCATGACTGTGGTGTTTCCTTAGGCTTGGTTCTCCAAGGAGATAGGCAATAAGGGGTGACAAGAGAGTACTGCTAGACATCACAGGCTTGGGATACACAAAATAAACAAACTCACGGATGAAAATAAGTACAGTTAAAAATAAATTAAGGGCAAGCTACCGTAATTAAAACTACATACATATTTACAAGGGACGTCATAACCGGGATAAAAGTTCAAAATTGAAAAAAAGTAATTTAAGTCAGTGAGATATGCGTGAATGTGGAGACCGTCTCTGCGTCAACCCTCGACTGAAAATACTCAACCAATTAATTTGCATTGTATTGAGGACAGCGGAAAGTAGAAGTTATAATAATGGTTTTAAATCATAATAATTGGTTAATTAACATAAAATATCTCACAAATTTAGTTTAACAGATTAAGGTTTCCTCTTTTTATTCATTTTAAAACAACGACATTGACCAGAAACTGAAAACATTTGCACAGCCTATTTTGCTAAACATACCTTTAAATTTGCATCGTGCTGACACACTTCTCATGATGTTGCATTTTTGGTGCGTATTAGCGGCTGTTATAAAATTTCTAAATTTAACAGTTTGAAATTATAATGAAGTGCTTACCTTATTAAGTACCATTTCTTCATCATCAAACCCAACCCATTGGTCATCTTTGTACGCATAAGGACCAACAGTTGTAGGATAGGGAGCTTCCACCTCCCAGTCGTCTTCTTTTACTTTTTGACATATCTGAAGATAAAATTAAAATTTAATAATCTAGGTCCATAATTTTAATGAAAATTGTAATTAAGTTTATACATTAGGAATATAGTTTAAGTGTGCTTTAAAGTGAGTAAGGCAGTTTCGATTATGAAAAATGTGGAATTCATTTTAAATAAGCTGATATTTTTCCAATTAAAACTCATTATGTAATTAAAATATTTAATTTATAGAAACTGGCCATTATTGTTATGTCAAAATAAAAATTTTAGTTTCATCGATAATATATTTTTGGAAATAAATCTTAAAAGTGTTTAATTGAAATATATCTGTTTGAATTGATAAGTATCAAATACAGCCTCAAACATAGGTACCCCAAAATACTTCTTCTTCACAGAAAAACTTTGAATTTGGTTTCACATTTACTATAAATCTCAGCCAATGTGTTTTTATTCTATCGTGTATAAAATAAAAATGAGAAGAAAACTCATTTTAAGAGAATCCGAAAACCCTTCAAAAATAAATAAATAAATAAAATAAGCCAGCGCATTTTTAAATAAAAGTAACTCAAAAATTCACTTTTTGAAAATAAATTTAAATATATTCACACAGTACATTTTTTCTATAAGGTATTTTCTGCCTTCTTCCACAATGCCTTCATGGTGTAATGGTAGCACACTCGGCGCGTATCCGAGATGTCCAGGTTCGAGTCCCGGCGAGGTCATTGCACATTTTTCACATCTCCTCCTTCGAAATAATAATTATGTAATATTTTACGTAATTATTCGTCACCACCAGGTACCACCTGGTGTACGACAATTTGTCACCACCAAGATTTGGCGACTGGGTGCCCTAATCCGCAGGCGACCTTTAAAAGGGAGACACATAAGGTATTTTCTCCCTTCTTCTAGCATGCCTTCGTGGTATAGGTCAGGGTTCACGTCCCGACGAGGGCATTGTATATTTTTCACTTTCACCTCCTTTTTTTTTCTTTTTTTTTCAAAAAACCTAATGACTCTAAAAGGAAAGTAACATCATAAAAAAAAATTCAATTTAGCTTAATAGATATAAAGTTTGACTTGTTCGCCCTTATATATTTTATGAAATACTTTTAATCTGCTCTGCTACCAGATAAATAAGATAGTAGTGTGTCTGGATGATCATTGAATGGCGAGAACTTCCCTTTTCCATTTGAGTAACACATCCTCGATAATTGGCATTTATATTTCTCTACCTGGCAGTGGTTGTATATAAAACCCCTATGTCCTGTTACGACTTTAGAATGATTAAATCGTAATCTGAATTTTAATTAAATGCTCTAAATTTTAGGCCAGAATGCCGGAATACCATTCTCAATTCTTCATTTCTATATTAAATTTGTATATGCAACTTTCTCCTGAAGTTGGCTTTGCGCTAGTCGTGGATACTCTCACGCGCTCATGCTGCATGAACTTTCTCTTGCCTCAGATGTAGAAGCTCTGGTAAGTTCCTGCTGTAGATGAAGTTTCCTTTGTTCAGATATTTTCGACGGCCGGTATCTTGTTTTCTTTCAGCTGCAGGATTTTTCTGATCTTCTCTTCGCTGGCATTTCGGTGGGTATGAATTGATATCTAATTTGCCTATTTCATATTTTTTTCATATTTTTATTTTTACACCAGAGGGATTATTAGTCTTATTCCTCAATTTTATATCTCTTTCACTTTTGCGTGGAATTGCTTTTCAAATAAAAGAATGCGACTACCAAATGTTATGGTTATGTATTATTTTTATAAAAACAATACACCAAATATAAATAATATATCGAATATTAAAAAAAAATTGGCAGTACTTAACCCGCTATTCGGCATTCTAAAGGTATGCTGCTTTTAAAGATTTTGTGATTTAATATAATCCCTCTGAGTGTGGATCCCGTGAGGTGGGTTTTCTGAATCTTACGTAGATAGTGATTTTCCTCTTATTTTGAAGGTCAAGAGCACAAATTTTCATCATGTTGCTTTTAAATCGCTTAGTTTGCTAATTAATAACAGAAAAGTTTGAAAGAAAAATCAGCTATCTTACCATTACTGAACAATAACATACGGACGCGCCAAAGATAAAAATATTTTAATTCGAGCACTGTCATCGTATTTCTTTTAAAGCGCTGCATTTATTTATTGAATTCGAAAGGCAAATGTATTGCATTTTATGGAGTAGTAGCACATTTGGTTTTTAAATCGTTGAGTTTTCTGATTAAATTTGAAAGCATCAAGCGACAGTACTTTACATTTTGCACAGTGGCAACATAAAGCTTTTAAATCGCTGAAATTTTAATCAAAACGTTCATTAAATTTGCGTAAAATAAGAGTGTGGACCTCGTGGTGTGGGCCTTCGAAATATAGACAGTGACCTTCCTTTTGTTTTGAAGGTCAAGTCTGCGAAGTTATCCCAGTAGATAGATATTTACACCTGGAGTACTTACAATTTTAGCAAAGCCTAATTTTTTAAGACTAGCTGTTATATTTTTACTAGATCTAATTTAAAAATAAGACACTCGAATGGCAGGCGCGTAGGGAAAAGAAACGATAAATATTGAGACCAACTGTATTATGTGGATTTTTTTCCTATTAATGTTTTTTCGCTCAATTATTGTCGTTTGACGAAACGCGTAATGGAGTTTGGCTGTGCTCGAAATTGTCACGCTTTTCCCTTGATAAGTCCGTGACAAACTCGAGTTAGGCTAAATTGCCATTTACTGCCATTCTTTGTAATTTATTCTGGTGTTTTATATTTAATTTAGCTTGTGCTTAAAATGGTTTTAATTATTTACGTGTTTGAAATTTTTTTAAATATTGAATTTCTTCAATACCAACATTTAGTTTTTTAATTTTTTTTCAATAGCTTTTACTTTTTAGTAATTATTATTTTTTGTTCAAGTTTTTTTAAACTCTGGAATGTAGGTATCAAATTTACTTTTAGGGGATTGCTTTTAGAATTTTACTCTTTTTGCTTATCTTTAAATTTAATTTTGCAGCTCAATGCGCAAAATTCTTGGTCAAATAGGTCTCTCACGTTCTTGTACTACTTTCTAAAAATTATAAAATTATATAATATATGCCATATATATATATACATGTTAATCTTTGCTTAGGATTCTAAGTTTTAATTGTATTTAATGTGTAATTTTGGCACTAACGTGCTTTTTCGAATAGGATTTTAGAGGGTTTAGGATGTACTATGGCTTTTGGCATTCTTACTTGTCAATAATATATATATATATATATATATATATTGTCGAATACAGTGCAGAGAAGAAAAGAATTTTCTTTTAATTAGGAAATTTCGCCTTAGCAACGTGTAAAACAGCGACTGTGCATTAGACAACATTCCTTGTAAAGCAAATGCCCTAATTACAATACGATGCACCGAAAATCCAAACGAAAATAACAACAGGATACACCTTGGGATGCCCTCATAATGAATTTCGGTCGCTGACAATGGTTGAGAAAGGCTACTAAAAGTGAAATAGAAAGAGAAAAGGTCATTATCAAGAGGATAATTTGATTTTCGTTGTTTTGTATGTTATTGTTAATTTTCAGCAACTTCTGAAAAAAGAGAGTACATTTTTTAATAGCCAAGTCTAAATTACCATGCGGAAAACGAGATATTCTGAGACTTAAACTATTGTACTTCTCGTCCCATTTCTTCAAATATCGAGCATAATTTTTTTAAATTAGCATTATTTCAAGATAAAAGGGACTGAAAAAGACTAATTCGTATTCTCTCTCTTTCTATGGGTCTTTGGTAATTTACTTACGAAATATCTTACTTATTACATTACATTTCTAATCTTTATGGTATAATTTTACTGTAGATGATCTGAAAGTAAATGTAATGTAATATACAATTAGAGTCGTGTCCCCGAACTCGGAGTTTCAGTTATCAATGGAAAAGCTGGAATAAAGACAGGAATAAAAGCAGGAATATCAAGCAGGAGCGTAAAGACTTTAAGTTTCAAAATATATGCCACGAAATATAGCCGTTGAAACAAACTAAGTACTAAATTCCAAGGGTAATCATTACACTATGTAGATGCATACTCTCTTCTAACGGATATAACTAAATGGGAAGGGGATGAAAATGACAAACTTCGGATATTCAAACGTATTCTCAGGTTACCAGGTTCCTCATCAGAATCGTACTTTTCTTATTGCCTTTTCTTCCCTCTGATGTCTACAAAAATGTTAACAGCGAACTAGAGCTTCACTGCATCTGAATGAAACCACTTTCAAAGCATCTGAGTTTTCCACGCCCGCGTTTAACATATTTTTCCGTTTAACTGTCTTTCATTCTGCTTTTAGTAATCTCCTTAATCTTATTAGTGACATTTTGTTACATCTTTCGCAGTCAGAAATTTCTTATTCCAGAGCGTAAGAGTAGCGAGCAGTGCTTCTATGCTTAAGAGATACCATTCTTAAGAGAGTAGAAAGTTTGGATATAATAGAAATTGTGTGTAGGAGGGGATGTTCAATAGGAAACATTTCAGGTTTTAACGTCAAAATGACTCTTCAACTCGTGCAATATAGAAGAATAAGGAAGAAAGTAATTCCTATTAATTTTCTGTGCCACAGAGCCTATTATAATGGGAGGTAAAATGCTAATAAAAGCAGAAAAAGCTTTGAATTCTTGGTTCTCTTCAGCTTAGAAAGATGATGATCCTGAAGATCCTTATCCTGTCTCCTCAATTTAATCCAAGCACACCATCATCATAATGTGTACGCCATTCATCCTACTTCCTATCATTGTCTTAGATCTTGCACTATTATCACATAACTATAGATATCACTGAATCTCAATCTATCAGTTAATATCCTTTTCCAAAAGGAAAATTTCTTATTGTGTGTTATGTAGAAGTAAGTGTGCATAAATTTCATTCTAAAATTTGTGTCCACAAAAAGTGTTTTTCTTTTTTGGTTGCTTTGTTAAAAAAAGATAAATTTATTTCTGCTATTTCTTTAAACTATTCAATACATTATATAATGCAGGGGCTATATGTCTTAATTTCTAACTCTCCATTTAAGGACCAGTTTAAGTTTTCACACACTTCCTTTGTAGGATCTCACGTGTTTCGCTAACATACACTCAGTCAAGACTCAGATTTAAGCGACTTATCACTATGTCTAGATGAGCAAATAGAGACGTTTGAGAGTGTAAAATACCCTGTAAGGTTTATCCTAAGTTTATTAGCAGTTATTTTAAGTTTTGTATCTTTCCTATCTTATTCTAATTTCAACTTATAATTTCCTGCCAGAATGTAAATTCAGAAACGCAGTTAATGCAAATGAGAAAGAGTACTATTTAAGTCGTGACTTCACCGACTTCAAGAGAGAGAGTCTGATTCCCTGACTAGAGCGCGTTTGCCTTCTGGTTACATCTATCTTAGTTGTTACTACGCTCGACCATACCTTAGACCCTTGCTTGGTTCCGCCGATTTAATTAACACTTAGGGACCAACTAATTAGATCTCTGGTAGCTTCGGCTATACCTTTTAAGTAGCTTAGTTAAGCTAGTTTTAATTTAAATTATTATTATTTTAAGTTCTAGCCCGAGTAGCAGCTTCGTATAAAGTTCCACGTAGGAACTCATTGTAAATATACTGAAAAATAAAGGGTTATAAACCCTCTTTAAGTCTTACGTGTTCTGTTCACACACTTAAGCGATTATTCGCTTGTTAGTGTTCATGGGGTTCTAAGTTAGAACTTTAGATTTAAATAGTAAAACCCCACAACCCTTTAAAACTAAATAAGTTAAACAGAAGGCATACCTAATGCTTACAAACCGTCCAGCATTTATGGCGTAAACTCAAAAGTAGAATTTTAAATTGAACTAAATCTAAGTAGCTATCAGACAAAGGCTACGCAGAGATATTTAAACATGGAAGTTGACCCTTAACCTACACCGGCGCGACAGCGCCAAAGTCAAGAATAAAGCAACGCTGTAGATAAGAATGCTTATTGCAAAATACAACTAGTAACGTGACCTTCAGCAGGGAAAATATGTTGTCAGTAAACGAATCTCAAACCCTGGCTTAAACACACATGAGCTAACGCATTCTGGCAGGAAAACGGAAAGGGAGAAATGACAGTACACATTCGTAGCATAAAACAACTGGTTAAGTAACATAAATAAACAACAACTTAATACATCCAGAAGAGAGAAAGAATGTGCAGCAAAGGAGAGTAAGTTTTACATTACTTTATCAACAATACAATATATGAAGCAATATAGTGTACAGTATATTTTATTATTACTTTTTAATATTGATAATGTTTTATGTTACTATATTCATCCATTGAATTTCGCCGAATTTATGTATGGTGTATGAATACTCTGTTTTACATAACACTCATTATTACTCGCGATGTGCTCGTGAACAAATTACCCACGTATACGGGCTAGAAAAGCGTGTTTTGTCCATGGAGGCACAAAGGTCCACTTCTTTCAGGACTTTTGAAGATAATGCGCGTATTGCCACAATTTAATACGAAATACAAGTAAAAAAAGTGCAATTTTTGATATTTTTGAGATTTTAGAGGAAATAAATAAATATCTATGACTGTCTAGAATTTATCCCTAATACTGGGTCATATAAAAAGTCTCCGCAGTTTTTTGCTACCAGATGGTGTTGATGCCTATATATCCTGCAACACTCACCCGATTGTCTCAAACGAACATGTGCTTAAAAGGTGACATTCAGCTTCCATTGTTTGTGAAGACAGTTTTACAATTCGTTGCTCGTGTAAAAAATTATAATATTGATTTCAAAATGAGTGAAATATCTGAAGAAATACGTTATGCGATGTTTTTTTACTATACAGAAGGTAAAAACGCTGCAAAAACATGCCAAAAAAGTTGTGAGTTTAGAGTGAGAATGTAATGAGTGAACGAAGGACCAGGAGGTGGTTTGCTCAATTCCATTCCGCAAATTTCAATGCCAAAGATGCACCTCGCTCTGGTCGCAGTGGAGGCACTAAACGTCAATCATTTGGCAGCTTGGAATCATTTGAAAAGAGCAAGCTACAAAAAGAAGCTCGTTGTTTGGGTGCCACATGAATTAACTCTAAGAAATTTGATTGACACACTTACCATCAGTAAAATGCTGCTGAAACATAACGAAATAGAACCTTTTTTGAAGCGAATCTTTACAGGCGATGAGAAATGGGCGAAATACGAGAATATCAAACGAAAGCGATCGTGGTCAAAGACTGGTGACTCTCCACAAACGACTTCAAAGCCTGTATCCAATTTATGTATTTTTTGTATGTTAAGTATTTGGTGGTATTGGAAAGGAATTTGTCCGTTATGAGTTGCTGGAACCTGGTGAAACCATGAATTCAGCCCTGTATTATGCACAACTCAACTGCTTGAATCCAGAAACAGCGACCAGAATTGACCAACAGAAAGGGAGTTGCGTTCCATCATGACAATGCGCGGCCACACACATCTTTGATGACTTGGAACAAATTGACGGAACTTGGTTTGGAATTTCGATGCATCCACTGTAGAGCCCGGATTTTGCAGCGTCTGATTACCATTCGTTTAGGTCTCTTCAAAACTCTTTTGATGGTAAAAAATTGGCCGACCGAAGCACCGCTGAAAATCACTTGGCCAAGTTTTTCGACGATAAACCATAGAAGTTCTACACTGATGGAATTACGAAGCTACCCAAAAAATTGCAAAAGATCATAGATATTAATGGTCAACATGTACTTGATTAAAATTGATTTTCAATAAAAAAAATTTTGTTCAAAAATGTATCAAAAAACCGCAGATACTTTTTATATCAAAAAACCGCAGATACTTTTTATATCAAAAAACCGCAGATACTTTTTATATAGCCCAATATATTGTTTCGAACTATGGATTCGCAGAGTTATCTATACAATATCTGCTCCATATTAACAAGAAGATATTGAGACTTATGGAAAAATGCATAGTAATTCATACCGACTGAACAGCTAAGGTACAACAAAGGAAGAAACAACTAAGAGAACTAAGAGAATAACAAAGGTAAGAGAAATTCTCTTTAACGCCTAAGAAATGTGGCAGATAATCGATATCACTTCACAGGAAACATTAAAGCACTAATCACTAAGCAACGACTCAATATAATCGTACACACTGACCCACAGGATTAAAATGCAGTTTTAAGTATAGGGTTACCAAGCACTTCCAGAAACATCAGGAAAAGTCAGTGTGAGGGTTTTTGAAAATGTACTTTCCGAGAACATTTAGACTATCGCTAAATTGGCGAAAAATTGCCAAATTTTGTCAATTTAGAGGCACAAAGTTTTTTCTAGGATTCAAGACGCAACTTTTTGCCAATATATCAGCTTCTAATTCAGCTATTTTCAGAATTCAGTTATTGGTCGGTTCAGAATTGCAAGGTCTGTAACATTCCACTATAACAAACGCTTGCAAAACATAGTACGATTAAACAAAAATGAACAAAATATTATTCCATAAAATTCCCCAAATAAACAAATATATAAAAATAATACATAACGCTAAAAAATGTATGAATAGAAAAGAAAATTAAGTAAACGCAAATATATACATATACTAACATTAATATTGATTTATAAAATTCTAGTTTAGGGCTCTTCAAACAAAATACTATTATGCATTTTGTTATTGATTATAAATTTTTGTATCTAAAATGAGAAAAGGCAAAAGTTGCTTTCTTACTTCATAAAATGCGAGGTAACCTTTTTCTCTGGTAGCAGTTCCCTCCTCTCCTGGAGCTTTTGCAGGGGCTTCATAACCGTACGCTATCTGAGGACTAGAAAGTGTATAAGATCTGCCATACATGGGAACGCCTACAACTAGTTTATGACGTGGTGCACCAAGGGATAAGTAATATTCCACTGTCCATGCCTATGAATACGTATTAAAAATTCATGTTTGAATTTGATCATTGCATCATTTCAACATTTATGTTCAAATATGGAAAAAAATTATAAAATCTATTTGCCAGAATTTTCTTTCAAAGCAAATCATTCATTAATTTTTCAGGCAACTTTTTTTTACTCTTTAAATTTTTCTTTTACGAAATGCCACTTTTAAACTATTTGTCGAGAAACGTGGAGGTAAAATTCCGAAACAACATTATTTTAATTTGTTTAAAACAAGGACTTTGAGACATTTGTATTTGTCGTTTCAATTTACTTTTAATTCGCTACATATTTACATCTCGAGCAGCCAAATGTAAGCAGAAATAGTTGTTACTTATTAATTTTTCTAATTATGATACAGTGGCGTTTGCTAAATTTTCTGTTGAAACCTTAATCATTGGCAAAATTGGATTTTATCCTCTTTTTACTTCCTTGTATAAAGTAAGAGAAGTATTGTAATCACGAAAACTTTCGCGAACCCTTTGACCATTCACGAATTCATTTGGCCTATTTTTAGCTCAAAGAGCGTTAGCACAGAAGGGCTATTAATTTCTTTTTGGAATTTTGAGTGGATTCACTTTCTGTGTTGATTCACTTTTCAAACTGTTGCCAATAAATATTGCAGCCCTGTATTATATTTAAAGAAATTAAATAATGAAGAATCTGCATAAATATATGTATGTGTCTCGCATTGTGATAAAAAGATGGTACCTTGTGCCATCCAATATTGAATAACGTAATCCTCCACCGATTATGGGTACTGGAAGTACTAATTTGGAATTTGGAATTTGTTTTATTATCGATTTCATATTTTGTAACATTTTAACGAATTTTTTTATTTAGAAACTCAACTATTTCAATTTTATGGTTTAAATGTGAAGAATATGATATTTAATAAATAAAGATAACACAGAAAAACGTTAAAAAACGCCCCTTTGGGCGTAATGTAAAATCTTAAACTTTCAGATTTTTTTTAAATTACTCTCTTGGATGTTATTTTTATTTATTTATTTTTTTGTCACGTCTGTATGTACAGACAGAATAAAAGACCGTTTTTTCAGAAACGGATATTAAAATGGATTTAAAGTGTGTTTAAAATAGTTTTTTTCTTGATGTCTGTTCGTTGTCTGTCTGTACGTACGTATGTAACCACGTATGTATGTATCTCGCATAACTCGCAAAAGATCAGCTGTAGAACATTGAAACACTTTGCATGTGGAACTGTATAACATTTAGTTATGCCACTCCTTTTTTTTCATTGTAATCAGCAGAACCAAATGTATCTCTCTCTATATAATAATGATACTTTTTGACAAATAACGATTTCAATTTTAAAGAATTTCGATAAAATCTAAAAAGTTCAAAGAAATAAGTTCAAATGAAGTGAAGCAAAAATTGTGTATAATTTAATAGGCTGTTTAAGGAAGTCATGTGGTGTCTATATCAGACGATTTAAAAAAAATAATCGTTACAATTTATACAATAGGTAAAATAGTTCATTTATGCAAATCCAAAACGTTCGTTAAAATGTAGAATGATAAGAGAAAATAATGAATTCTATAAAAAATAAAATGGCATATGTTAAATAATTGCAGAACAAAATACTTGCAGTCGAGTGCAACTTTAATGATTTAATAAGATCTTTTATGATTTAATGCTTACTTTTATTTTGTGTAATTTTCATTACGGTAATGAATTAACTTTTGTAAATTCATAATTGAAATTATAATATATATTTTGGGATTCTTAAATAAAAATAAAACAATATTTAAATAAATTAATGTTTTATTAAAGTAGGGAAGAAATAATTCACGTGAAGGCATCTGACGGACTTATGAGTAAAACCTTAATAACTCAGCATTCAGTACCTCTGTTTAAAACATTTTATGCTTTTAACAAATTGAAAGATTTCAGATTATATCCTAGAGCAATGTGTAAGCTCCCTGGATATTATATTTGAAATATGATTTTAAATTTCTAGTTTTGTATCTTCTTTAGAAGATTTTTGCTTTCTTGCTCTCTGAATGTAAATATTAATCTGCCTTTATTTTATGCATGTTTATAATCTTAATATTTTCTTAGCAATACAGGAACTTTTGAACCTGTATTGCTGAGAAAGGCTAGAACAATATTTTACGTTGTCTCTAAATTTTACTGACTGTAACACGAAAATTCTCTTTTTGTGCTTGGCTGCTGTATCCGTCTTAATCTAAACTATTATTTCCTTAATTTTTGCTCTCTAATTTTGTAGAACACATTTATTTTTTGAAATCTGTGTTTTCTTACAGTAATGACTATATTTTAAGTATAGATAAGATGAATCTTAAAATTTCTGCAACCCGAATCTGAATTTGAATCTTGAGAGATTCTTGATTCATTCGAATACCTCATTTAAGAATAAAAAAAAGAAAGAAAACTTAAAATTAAAAGTTTTTAATGAAAATAAAATTTCAATATGTATCTCATTAAAACAATGTTAGAATTTCAGTTACCCATATTTGCTAAGATGATATAAATGAAATACATAAATAAAACTCTCGAAATTCGGTGTTTTAGCAAAATTTGCTAAAAAATATTTGAGTACATTTCATATTTTTTTTACATTTTGGCAGAATCTTAAAATCAAAACAAATATATACGAGACAGGAATGTTTTCCTAGAGTACATAGAGACACACAGAGTAAAACAATAAATGTGGGATAACAAATTCTGTCAGAAATCTAAATGTGTAGCTCTAAAGGTCGTCCCAAAGTGAAATTAGTGTCTCTGAAATTGCAATAAATCGATTTTCTTTAACGATAACTTTCTACAGATACCAAAAAAATTAATTTTTATAATGTTTTGAAAAAAATATTTAGTGTCTTTTAGAGGAGATTTCAAAAGATGTGAAAGATCGAAAATACAGGAAAAAAACTTTTTTTCGGAATTTCGAATGTTTTTTAATATATGTGGAGTTCGAGGATAGGAATGACACATCCCTAATTTTAAATAAACTTATAAGAGCAATTTCTTTAATTTTTCTCGTTATACGTTAATATGAAAGAATGAAATACGTTAATATGCAAGTCTTACGTTAATGTATTTGCGTTTCTTAATTTTACTTTGAGGCAAGATGGAAAACGCTTTGCACTTCGGATAAAAGCTAAATAAAAACTCAGTTTTTGTAACATGTGAGTAACAAATACTTACAGCGTTTAACTGATTCCTGTAATCCAGGGGATCCAGCCCTGAAGGAGGAAGTAAAGGAGCATGATGATGAGTTTCCTGCTCATATGCTGAGTGGTAGTCATACGTTAACAGGTTCAAGAAATCAGCATACCTAATAAGAGCATTCAGTTAATAGTTTGAAATTCTAAATTAGTAGCATAAAATCGATTGTTTATTTCCAGACTTTTGAAATTTTTTTAATATCTCGGTTTTTATTCTTCACTATAGTTTAATAAACGACACACTTAATTTTCTTTAAGGACCTTTAAGAAGTACTAACATTTTGGGATATCGGATTATCTCTTAGCTGAAGCATAAGGCGCCTGAAAAATGGAATTATTTACATATTTTTCATCATTGACTCCTGAAATATCCTTATCACTTCCGAATACTAGAACAATTTCTTTCAGAAATATTACAATCAATTTTTTTATGTTGGAATATGATATTTAAAAATTATTTTTTCCTAGTATTTATCCTATTCCGGCTGTTAATTCTTTATTCGTTTCATACGGTTCACATTTATTTTTTAAAATGCGTTACCTACTTCAAAATGAATACACTTGATATAATCCCTTCATCGTTTCCCCAGAGACAGACTCGTCGACTTAAAATGGGTTGTCAGGTATCAGCAACGAAATACACTAGTTGGAGTTAAACGTGGCCTGGATCGTTACCCCTGAGGGAAACTCGTTGCTTCATATTTTCCAATACCCAGAATGCGGCGAAAATGAAAAGAGGATATTTATAACCTCTGCTCAAAGCGGACCTGTATCAGGACTATACAAAGCAAAGTTCATGCAAAAAGACAGGGAATAGAAATGCACTTCTCGCTTCTATCAGCTGGCACTGTAATGGGAGCTACTGCTCATTTGAAAGCCTGCCATTAGAGGACCATCTTTTTTAAGATAATTTCTAGTAATTTCTCGCTAAGGCTACAAACTTTATCAGAATAAAAATGCCAAGTAGAGAGGGTTATAATTGTTTACATACAAACAAATCTATTTTAGAGAAAAATTTAATAAATAAGAAATAGAGACTAGGTTGTTGCAATTTATTCTCAAGTTTTGTTTCATTTGTTAAATTTTTCCTGAAATCTTAGAAAGTTTTGATAATTTGTTAAGTTTTCGTTTAAACTCAAGTAAGTTAAATAATGTTTAATTAAATATTTTAGAATTTGTTTGAAAGAAATGGCAACCTAAGAATTTGATATTTAGCTGCAAATATATTGGAATTACAAAGTTTACCCAATAAAAAAGTTTTACATGTATCAAACTTTAGATGTCAGATAGAAAATAAATATAAATTTGAATTTTTCGTGCGATATTAAAATTGTTTATGTATTTTTAATAAATATTAGTAAGCAAAATTTAAAATTTATTAAAAATATTTCTTATTTCGTTAAAAAGAAAAATCTGGCCTGTCAGTTAGATCAGTTTAGATCGTGCATTCGGCCTGCATGAAATTTGAATTTGAGAAGAGTGACATATGTTATATATGGTAGAGTTTATGTCCGAGACGGAACAGGTGTCTGAAATGACGAATCCCAGTCAATGGGTAGGATGCTAGCTTTTAAACTGACATTACTCATAGCAATATATATTTCACTCTATGAGCTGAAATGCCGCCAAATTTGAAAGTGGGACTAATGACGACATGGAAAAATGATTCCTTGAAAATAATTAGTTCCGAAAATTGCGGTAGGGGAAGGTGTGACGCTGTTCTAGTCGATACATCTGAGAACTGGGCAAATCAATAACAAAAACGAAATTTTCGCGTAACACCGCTTTAATGCAGTAAATTAATTGCTCCAAAGGATTACAAAGATAATAAATTCAGCGCACTACAGGACTTTTTTCAAAAAAAAAAATACTTCCTTGGGAAAAACATAAACCTCTTAGAATGTGACCTCCTTTTCGTGGTTCAGACACTGCATTCTGTATATAACATTCCAGACAATCGAACATATCATGTGACCAAGAACGATCAGCGGAGTCCGTGATATGCTGTCTGAGGTTCGGATCACACCAAGACAGACGCTGAACTTCTAACAACCCCAGAGAAAAACCTCCCATGGGGTTAGATCTGGGGATCAAGGTAGTCATGCAAGTGGAAAATATTGACCCATTCTTCTCTAAAGCGATGGAACAACTGTCTATCACTACAGTCGCTATGCCGATAGACAGCTGTGCCATCGCCTAAGAGAAGTACAGATAGAAAATTGCATTCTGTCAGGGAAATGAAACGAGGTTTGATAGAGAAGTAATTTAACATAAAATAATAAGTTAGGAAATTAAAATGAACCTTACGAAGTTTTAAATCAAAAGTTGAAGGTTTAAGATCACTACGAAATACAATGTTCTAAGTTATCAAAATCTGATACCTTGTGTGTAAAATAGGATGAAAAAGTCCTGGGACTGAGTCCGTAAGTCCTTAATGATTTTATCTGCGATAACGAAATCAATTCCCTTTTGAAAGAAGATCCCTTTTGCATCAATAAACTTCAGCTAGTGTCGATAGAGATCACTGAAGCATTTCTGGAACGCACTCTTTGAGATGTTCTCCAATTCAGCTGCCATTTTCAAATGTTCCGCGATGGAAAGCCAAATAACCTTATTCGATATGCGAAATTAGGAAATAGATAATTTTGCAGAACAGGTCACGAGAATTCGTTGTATGTAGAAGGATAAGAACTTCTAATTTCCAGAAGAATCCATGAAACATAAGCAGGAGCATTATCGTGTAACATTACCATCAACATATACTAGATATGAAACTGAGGTTCAAAATGCACCATACTCTTGATGTCCCCAAACCCATTCAATACGGCCTTGCGTCTACAATTCTTTCAACTATAGGAGAGAATATACTTACATTATTTGCCATCTTTTCAGAAAATAAAAACATCGATGCTATTCGGAGATTTTAGAGAAAATCAGTATTATCATCAAAAATCTCCTACATTAGTATTTGCTAGTTTCTTAGAGACATTCTTCTAAACGCACACAAAGCAGATGCAATTTAATGAGCAACATTTTCCAATCTTCGCGAACTGTAAAATACACTGTAATACCAGTACAGCCGAATGTACCGGTGGGATATCAGCATAGTTGGACAAAATGTATTACAGCCTTATATCATGCAATTACTTTGTAATTACAGTTACAGGGCAATTGCTTTTTGTAATTACAATTATAATGTAATTAAATTCCAACTTGAGATTGAATTAACTGTAATTCAAGCGCCTTGTAATTTCACAGTTTATAACTACAATTGCATTATAATAAATACAATTTTATTATAATTGTAACCGCCATTATACTGTAATTACAAGTACAAATAATTCAATTATGATGTAATTAAGATATAATCAAAATTACGTATACTTACAAGTACATTGCCATTCGGTTATTAATCAATTACATTTGGAACTGATTAATGCTCAACTTTGAATCTCATTCTGCAAATGGTTGAAACTATTCATCAGCATGTTAATTTCTATTAGGTTTTCAGGATGCAGAAAATGAGAAGCATTAGCCATGTCCTCATTGGAGCATGAATTCCAGATTTTCCGATTCCTAGTTGGACGTGCTACCAATTACACGGCGAAGGCACGCTGTGGGGGAAGGAGAAAATTCCATATATTCTTCCCTACTGAAGATGAGTTGAGGAGGAAGGAGACCTGGTCGTCAAATCGAGGATGTGGCGCATTATAAACCACTAAATTTTTAACCGCGCGCCACATTTCAGACATTTTAAAAGTTTTTTATAAGGTATTTCTCCGACCTTCTTCGCATGCCTTTGTGGTGTAGTGGTTAGCACGCTGGGTGCGTATTCCAGAAGTCCGTGGTTCGAGTCCGGGTAAAGACGTTGTTCATTTCTTCAACTTCCTGCTTCGAAATAACCTAATGTCTCTACATTTTGGTTTAATAAACTTGAGAAAGCTATAAGGCTCTCACCAGATTCAAACTCAGAATTTTCCGATAGCTAGTCAAAAGTGTTAGAAAATAATCTAAGATGGTACGCACTGGGAATTGTGAAAACTCCTAACAATTGCCGAAAAACTGGGAATGGCGAAAACTCTTACAGTCTGTTATTCAGGCAAGAAATGGCAGTGGTACTGTTTCGCCAAAAGTAAAAATATAACAATGTTGTAACAAGACTTTTAAAGTAAAAGAACCAACCCAGAAATCAATAAAATAAGCTGGTGTACATCTGAAATAAATAGAACAAAGTAAAACCAAATCACATGAAAGAACCAAGCAAACTGTGAAATAATGTAACGAAATAATATAGAAATAATGTATAGAAAATGATAATAGAAAATAATGTAACGATATATGTATACAATGTTAAATGTAAATCTATTTGATAATATCTCAAGATATCACTAAATCACACGGACTAAATAATCGAATTACAAACGAGCCGCTATCTATGGCAGGGAAGTTGGTTACAAAAATGGATCAAGCGTTTATCCTTTGCGAACTCCATAGATCATCTGGAGCTCTGTGGGGTTCTGGTGTTTCTGGATAGTTAGTATATGAGGACAATACCGTTTGGTAAATAACTGATGTCCTCATATACTTCTACCAGTACGTGTAATATTCTGTAACGCAGCCAGTCTTCAAACTTTCTACGACGTGTGAATAATAATGAAAACATCTAGTGATATATTTCATTCCCAGGTAACTTTTTACATCACATATTATCAGTTAATAATTATAATCTTTTAATTTGAAATACTATAAAATTAATACAAATAAAGCACTTAATTTTTAAGAGGTTGAGTTAATAAATTAGGAATGAAAAAAAATGTATTAGTCTATGTGTTATCATTACATTCATTTTAGTAAGAAAAAGTTTTCGAAATCTTATTAAAAAATTTAACTTAAAATTTATTTTAATTACAAGCCATTTCTCGAGTTAAAAATCTGTCCTGTGCTCCTACTGTTTCATCTGCTTCATCTGCTACCGTTTCATCTGAATATACATAAGAGAGACGTTTTAAATCTGAGTAAGAATCCAAATTTTAAAAGAGAGTGATTTGGCACATCAGCTGGTTGGAAAGGAGCGCTTGTGTTATTATCTGGCGTCAATGTTTTCCTCTATTGAAAATTTCGTTTAGTAGAAGTCCTGAAAAAAGCACTGTTAGAAGGCTAATACATAAATCTAAACTTTTGACTTCTAAATAATTTACTTCAACGTTGTCTGTCAATTCCGCTACAAACGGAAGCAAATTTTGTTAATTAGTTAAGTACTATACTTCTAGCTGAAGTAGAATAAATCCTTAGTTGTTTCACAATTGCATCTACTTAATGTAAAGGCTTTCACAGCTAAAGGTTGTAAGGAAATTCTTCTGGCAGTCTGAAAGGTTATAGTAGGGTTTAATTAAGCTAAATTTGAGCTAACGGATCATTGAACAATCAGATCATTTAATGATAACATTTTTAATTTACTATTATAAAAAGGGAAAATTTAAAATCATGGGATGATAAAATGGCATGTACTAAAACTATAATGGTAATAAAAATGGTATATGGGTGTAACTTATAATAAAACTACGAACTGCTTTTCTTTCACACATGCATACCACGTGCAGAAGTCACGGATAGGAGTTTCGGGACTGATTGGTCCTTGTCAATTTTTAATATTGGCTATTCATTAACGTCATGTTGATTGCATATGTCGGCTGTTCATTTGTCAATTTTTAATATAGGCTGCATTATTTAACTTAATTTTAAAACAAAATTTACAAATAAATATCTATAAGACGCTTAATTTATTAGTCATGGAATGTGGGAAAATAGCACGCTATGTCATTACGTTTAATTTTTAATGAATAGTTCCAAAAAAGTTATACTCTTTAATTTAGTCTTTTAGTCCTTATTATAATGTTAATCAATTTAGATTTTACATTATACACTGTCTAATCGACCATCGATAAGGTCATGGTTTGAATATTTTGTAGATATACTTGGAAATTAGTTTTAATGCCAGCGAAAATAACATACATATAAATAAGCAGATGATTGTTTAAATTATTTTCATATGATTTCGAAACACATTTTACATATAACGTGTTAAATATAGCGTTAAATTAAATGAAAGCTATTACTCTTACCTTGATATTTCTGGAACATCGAATCCTAAATCTATATAATCTTTTGTAGCTGGAACAGCCACAGATAGTAATAAGCGTTCCTTGCCAGGCAATTGTCTCTCATCGTTGATAGCCTGCCTCAATTCCTAAAGAAATCGAAAACACAGAAGTATAATTATATGGTGCTTAATTTACTTATGTAATGCTTATTTTAGACTTTAGATATACCGTATTTATTTATTTGATTCTAAACTTAGAGTTTAGATTTACTGCATGTATTTATATTAATTTGTAAATCTCAGAGTTTACTAAATTCTAAGCTTAGCATCGGACAAGTAAATGTAACTCTTTGTGTTTTGAATTTCTTAAACAGGAGCTGATAAGATGCGCCTTAATGAATCATTGGTGCATCAAGAGGAAACAAAAGTGTCCTTTTGGAAACACTGAAGCAAAATTTACAGTCTGAGGAATTTGTTAACCCAGTGTTACTTTTCAGACATGCAGTCGGGTTGTCAAAGATAAAAAAACTGTACATTGACCTCCATTTGAACCTGTTCCAAGTTTAGCTTTTATAGAAATAAGAGATTTCTTTTGTATGAGTTTTGAATAACCTTGAATTTACAATCATTACAATCAACATATGTAAATGAAAAGAAAGGAAGATATGTTGAGCTAATGAAAAAGTCTTGTCTGAGGAAAAGCACAAAATTTTAATAATATATGCTTTTTGAACTGACTATTTAAACTTTAAACTACTATAAATCGAAATTGAAATCATACTGAAGAAGTTGTTGTAAAAGGATCGTAATATTTATTTCGAAGAAGCGCGATTTAGCCCATTTTTGCATTATGATTTATAATACTAGCTGAAAAAGGAAAAAACTGAAAAAGGAAAAGCTATACCACAGATGTATACAATTCGTATTTTCAAGCAACTGTGCTAATTTTTCTTTCTTAGTACGGAAAACGTGTCAAATAACAACTTATTATGGATTTTTGAAGAGTTAAAAACATTTCAGAGATTTATAATAATAAACATTTCTTTTGGTGTTTCCTGCTGCTGAGACTAAAATCCAAAACTTGAAGTCTATGACCTTTAGAAATAAAAATTTGAAAACTGGTTTGCTCAGCATTTAGTTAACTGAAATATTTTCGTTAATTTTTAAAACATTATTGCTAAGTTTAACATTCTTTCCTATTTAACGTTAAAAAATTTTAATCTGAAATTACATTCCGCCACTAATTTACCGAACCACCATCATAAATCCTTGGGCCCACCAGGGGCCGAGCCGTAAAGTCGATGAACACTGCTAAGTCGGTCCAAACTTCGAACCCCACAAACGGGTTGGTGGATTGGTTTTCGTGGTTTACACCGTATGTAACGTGTATAGAGCCAGTTTCCCTTAGAAAGTCCTCCACTTAGGTAGATAGTCCATGACGCTTCAGCGTAATTAAATAAACCAAACCAAACCATCATAAATCCTTGTTTAATTCCAAAGTAAAAATTCGTTAGGTAATGTTATAGTGACATTAGGTTCCTTTTTTTAAAGGGAAAAAGCTATAAACGTGCACTATCCTCTCCGAAATTCGACCTCGTTAGAATACACGTCGAGTATGCTTCCAATTACACCACGAAGGCATGCGGAAAGGAAGGAGAACAGACCTTATATACTGCTTCTTTCAGAGGGTGACTGGGGATGGGACTCAATTGCCAAATCCTGCTGGTGACGAATTATCGACTACCACGCCTTAGTTCAGACACAACTTGTAGAGTCACTAGGTTATTTTGAAGCTGAACACGGGAAAAATGTCCAATGCCCTCGCCGGGACTCGCACCCTGGACCTTTCGAAAACGCGTCGAGTGTGCACCACGAGGTACACCACGAAAAAATGCGTAAAAGAAAGAGAAATATAACGTAACTAGTTTATGTTTGTTGCAGACTTAGGTATCTATAGCAATCACAAATTACGTCTAATGAGTGATAAAAAATGTGGTATTGCGAAATGCATCATATTTCATAGTTCTTTGTGAATTACAGTTTGTGCAATGAAGTCCAAGTTATTGTATTTCTAAATAACTAATTTTTCAAACATGCCATCGGCTACAAAACATTAGATTTCTAATAAATTTCGAAACTAACGTATACATAATTATCCTTAAATTTTCATTGTTATATCTATTAAAAGATCAGATAATATCCACTTGATATCTCATTGAGCAATACAGCGAGTTATATAACATTTTACTTAATAATACTGAATAGTCATAAAAACAACAGATTACATAATAAGACCTGGACGTTATATTTCATTCTTAAGCGTTAATATACTTCAGTTAAGAAATAAATCAGATAATCCATTTAGAGCAAAATCAATAAAGTTTTAAGTTCAACATACGAAATATTGTGTATCCAGCATTACAAGAATTTACAAGAATGTAATTATACGAAAAACTAATCTGCTTTTTTAATATCTATGTGACTTAATAATCTGTTATTTAGATTGATTGAATCATTCAGTAGTAATCAATATAGCTAGTATTATGCTTTGCTTACACAAACACTAAAACGTTTGTACAGCCTTCGGTTAGAGGCTTTATTTCCTTTTATAGGATGTTTCAGCAAATCGGTCACAAACTTTCAGGGAAGATGAAGTACACCTAGACGATGGAAAATGCACGGTCGAAAAAGCTTTCCTGGCGCGGTAGTGACGATATAAAACACAAGAAAAGAAGGACATGAACTGGGTGAGGAGACGTGTTTATTATGCTTAGTACATAACATAACATAACACCAGAGAAAGAGCCCTTGCCCTGGAAGACTTGTTGTCTTCCTTTCAAAACGTTTATAGAACACAATCTCCAGAGACCATCCGAGGGGGCGCCACTCTCCCCCGGTCGATGCAGAGGGATTTAGAATCCCAGAGCACGTTCATTGATGGAGAAAGCGCCGTGCGACCACACGAAGCGATCCACAAAGCTGCAACTCAAACATCAACTATAAAACACAAGACGCTTTTCCTGTGAGCGGGGCACCACTCCCTCTCACAGCACTAGGAACAAAGAATTATAAAATTTAGTCAGACATCGCCGTACCTCTGCACCGACCTAGGGGAGTCCATCTCACCGCAGAAGGCCTTCGATATCTGACCATGTAACATCCCCACAACCAAAGTCACAGACAAGACAGTACCAATACGGTCCCTACCAAGCCTGAGCGAACCACCGAATAAACGATGGCTCTGGTTCTGTGAAGACTGTTTATTTACTCAAAGAATGGAAGCTGTCTAGACACAAGTCCAGCCAGTTGTCTGGAAGAATCCCGGGTCTCCTCCCATAAATGGTCAGTTCCGGAAGTTTCACAAAGCCAATCCCAAGGGATGTTTGTTCAGCACCGTTAGCCTATGTCAGCCGAAGCCAACATAGTTACCAGCGAGGGCCACGAGGAGGCTGGCACTGAACTGAGGGAGACGAGGCTAGGCCTCCATCCCTCGGAGTCTGCACCCTATGCTTAGTACAGCGCTAATCAAGAAATAATAGAAATATAGACAACGATCGTCATCAAATAAGGTGTTCGAAATGACGACCTCGGACCCCGATGTAGGCTCACATCTCCAGCACATGGAAGATCTGATATTTTGGAAAATACAAGGCATATCCTGGACTTGCTCAGCAGCTGCCACGATGCGTGCCACAAGTTCTTCAGCACTTCTAAGGGGGGTTTTGCATACCAATGTCTTGATTTAAAACCAGAGAAAATAGTGAATGCAAGTAAGGCCTGGCGATCTTGCTGGCCAATGCACCGATATTGAAGATAGGTTTCGAACGCAAATTGAACACCTTCTTTGATGACAATCGTCTGTTTTTGTTCTTACTTCTTGGTCAGCTACACTAAGTTTGTTTTTATTCTTATTTCTTCGTTTTCGCTGCACAGTAAACATATTGTTACGAAATGCCCAGCTGCCGTAAGAGAGCTTCCCCGCAAAGCGGGTTTAGGGTTGCCAAAAAATGACCAAGCAAGGCAGGATTGCTATATTTGGCGTAAAATCGTCCATTTGGCAATAAAATTCATTCCATAGTCGGATGGGGAACGTTTTGGAACGAATTCTTACTTGTTTGGCCCAGAATGTTCTCGAAGGCAAGCAACAAACCTATATAAACCCTGCTTTTACGTGGAGTAGTAGTGCATCGACAGAGTATATCGTTGAGGCTATTGAGTGCATCGAGAGATGTAGCGTGGAGAGTCTCGAGAGTGCGTTGAGTTCAGAGAACGACCGAACCGAGTCGAGAGCCGTACTCTAGTGCTTTGCCGTGAAGCTGTCTTCACTATTATAGACTGATAGCCTGAAGGCTGTGTTGCTGACTGTTTCAGCGTGTTTGTCGTAGTTTTTGACGACTGTAAACGTGTTTTTGGAGCTGTCCTGAGTAATACTGGCTAATAAATAGTGTTTTCATTCTTCATCAAGTGTTCTCGCCGATCACTAGAAACCCGCGAACCCTTTAGAAGTTGCAACAGTATATTTTACCTCTTCGTGTACTTCCTTTCTTGTGTTTTGTGTCGTCACTACCGCCCTAGGGTGTAAAGCGTTTCTGACCACGCATTGCTATATTTTTTCCATCGTCTAGGTGTACTCTGTCTCTTCTGAACGTTTGTAACGGATTTGCACACAGTATCGGTTTGGTTTGGCATCGAATACAGTATCGGTTTGTTTTGGTTTTATTGGGAAAGCAATATAGGGCTATTTGCCGAAGGGTTAGATATCTTCGTGAGAGTTTGTTTTTAAGTGAAACCGGCTCGTATCCACGTTGCACATGAATAAAAACATGGCAATGTTCATGTAGTCAGCCGTTCGCTTAGTACTGAACCCAGGTCGCTTAGTATTGAACACAGGTGGAATTATAATTTTAGCGTTCGGCTGATGGGGGGCACTGAATATACTATTGATTGGTTTATTTGATTACGGCAAAGCCCCCGAGTGCTATCTACATAAGGGGAGGGATGTCTTCATGGAGGACTTTTAAGGGAAACTGGCTCGTATACACGTATATACTATTGATATCGTGGATGAAAGTTTTCTTACAAATTTTTATCGGCAAAATAAGAAACAAAATTCTGATTAGTAATGTATTCATCATACTGTTATAAACTGAATGTATAAGATTTCTTATTCTAGCATATAAAATTCGTGAAAAATAAATAATTATTTAGATTAAATTAAAATATTTATGAATTTATTGATTCAGACTCTTCTTCAGTGTCTGAATAAAAGTGAGAATTAGTCATCTAGAACTAGAGAAAAGCTTAAGGGGTTGCTCGAAAAAACTGCTGTAGCAGAAAAGCTGAGAACGTGCATTTCATCGATTAACGGCTTCGTGTCTGGTAAAATAGCATAAAATCATGAATTCGTGGCTGGCCTAGTGAAAATATTAAGTAAAAATATCACTGCGAATTTCGTATATAAATTTAAGGAACTTTTTGTATTCATTGAAATATAGTGAGTGTTTCATAAATTGAAATTCTTGCTCTATAGAGACATATGAAAAGTTAAATTTTATGTTACGAATCTCTCCAACCCATAGCGTTGAGAAAGCTTTTATATAATTCACTATTTTAGCTTAAGAACGTAGCCTCCAAGATAAATACTTAAGGAATTAAGCCCGCAGCACCTTTTTAGAACACCCTGTCGAAACTAAGTCATTAATCACTTTAACATAAAATAATATAGGCGTTTTATTGAAACGTCCGAATACATTGTTACTTTAAAATAAATATTATATGTATATATATATATATATATATACATACATATAATATTTATTTTATATATATATATGCATACATGGGTATGTAATTCATTTATCCTTGAAATTCCTAGCGTTGCTCTTGTTAAGAAATGTATAACCTACTAAGGCCATCCACACGCGTTAAACAATTAGATTTTAATATTCGAAAAGGAATACTTTTAGTGATTTCTAGAGATTCATGTATTGAAAAAGTAGGGCTATCCCAAAACAGACACTACCCACCTTGATTAGTAGGGCGTATCCTTTTTTGTCAGTAGTGTTATTTCCACCCTCCCTGAAGGCAGGATACTCCCAGTCGAGGTCAATCCCATCAAATCCGTACTCTCTAAGGAATTCTATGACGCTAGAGACGAACGTGCGCCTGTTGTTTTCAAATTCAACTAACTTCGAAAAACGCTTAGAACCTTCGTTCCATCCGCCCACTGCAATCATTGTCTTCAGGTTGGGATTGTATGCCTTGAGGCCCACGAAACTCTTGTAATTACCTGAAAATATTGAGAAGACGTTGTTTACATATATGTTTATTAATATCAATCACAGTTTCTAGCTGCTAAAAACATCATATTTGGATCTGAAGGGGAGCTGAAATGCACGAAGCCAGGAATATAATTTAATTTTACTAAATTTAACTATTTGCTTCTAATTTAGGATAGCATCAAAGAAAAGATTAGCATTTATTCCCTAAATCGTGAGGAAAATCTCTCAGGCACAGAGCTCATTTAGAACAAGCAAATAAAAATAGCAACAAAAGTGGAATTTCATTTTAACGTAAATTTTTTAAAATTTGAATACAACTTGCGAAAGTGTCTAAAAAATTGTTTGGCATCCGCAAAGTGATAAATGTTTCCGCTAAAGTTTAAATTTTCGCTTTTATCGTATATCACTTAGACTACTTGATAGATGTTTGTAAAGTTTTCTCCTTTTAATCATTAGGGATACGATTTATGTCGCAATGGCCATTTTATAAATTCTTAGTGTTATCCTCCAGGATTAATTTTTAAGAGCCTAAAATTATATTGTTGAGCCTTTTCAGATTTTGTAACGTTCACATATTTAAGTCTCTGTTTCTTGAATGTGCAGTGTCTCTTTGTATTCTCTAAGATATTCTAAGATTCTCTAAGATAGGTTAGAACAGCTAAAGGTTCCACGATAAATAACAATTATTGAGCCAACAGCAAGTAAATGTTCTTTCAGTAATTCCTATATATCATGTAAGTGAACACTGAGACATGAGAATTTAGCAAGGACTCTATAAGGATACAGCCTGATCTAGAGATTGGTAAATTTGGATAATGTCGAAAAGGATAAAACAAACGCAAGATTAAAATTGAACGCATTTTAGCTACAACGATGAAACTGAATCTATAGAAGACGCGCCGAGTGTGCTACCGTTACACCTCAAAGGCATGCGAAAAAGAGGGAAATAAAAACCTTATAACCTATTATAAATTCAAATACATTTATATATATCGAGTTTTGTTTAGGAAAGGCGAAGGAACGATAGTCTAGCAATGGTGAAATACATGCATAGGCCAAAAAAAAGGTTGAGAAAGTGTTTAGGCACTGAGATGTTTAAAGCGTGAGCCTGCTTGGTTTCAGGGTCCTTTATGCCGTCGGATTTGTAAACCCTCCTGATTTTCTTAGTGCTGCTTGGTGGGCGATAATATCTACGTTAAGAATTCATGCTTCAAATCAGCTTTTTTCAAACATTTTTCAGATGGGAATTATTTTGATAAATTAGAAGAATATACTGTGGACTACCTTACACTTGTTCCCTTCAGAACAAATATTTTAACATATGTTTTTATCAATATACATATATTTTTCTAGTACAGTTTTTAAAACTCATTTAGTTTTATATTTCTCTTAAGTAATTAAGTTTATGAAAGGAAATGTTTATTCGGTTTTAGTAATTCAAGCTATTAGTGCTTGGATAAACCATTTCTTCAGCGAAATCTACCATAAAAGTAGATGCATTAAATTTCTAAGATAATCGTATATAGGCATGTTGTCAGTTTCTAAAATATTATAAAAAAATTATAATAAAAATAATTTAACGATCAATTTTTACAATATTCCCGGAAATTACTGTTACAATTTAAGTTTTAAGTATTCTTTATAATTTATAAGGGAAAAAAATAACTTTAGTCTTTGTATAATTTACCTTGTTCCACATCATTGTAAGGGTCAAAAGGCTGGATCTGGAATTCCTCAGATAAGGATGCGAATGCATAGATGATGTGAGTACACAGATATGGGTTGATATTCTCTGGAGTGAATTTCGCTAACCCAGGTCGATATACAGCCCAGTTAGAATAATAACAGACTAGTTTAGGCTCCCTGCTCTGGCCTTTCTCCGCATCACCTAAAAATAATATGGAAATTAAGTAAAAAATAAATATTACAAAAATATAGCATTTCCTCTGTCTAAATGATTATTTCATAGTGTAACGGAGTGCATAAAGTGAATAGCTGTTTTCTATTTATGAAATTTAATTCTCTTACTAATATACAGTGTACTATACCTCAAGTCATCTTTTCAGTATAGTTTTAAAGATTCTATATCTAATTAATTGTATTTAATAATTAGTTTGTGTATCTAACTTTTCATTACAGTTTGAAAGTTTCCCATCTAATTCTTATCTTTATGATTGGACAACTTAAAAAAGAAATGTCGCAATATTCGGCAAATCAGTATATTAATATTCAACTTGCAATATATTTTCAACTTAGTTTTCCCATAGATGATTACTTATTTTTTCGACTATGATAAATATGATATGATTTAAAAATCAGTTGATTTCTATTTTATGAAATATACATGGAAAAACTTAAATTACATATAAAACAATACTGATTTCGAGGGTGACTGAGACAAATCGCTCTTCCTCAAGGAGGAAAAAATTCTCCTCGACTCTAGCGTAATATTTCTATTCTTTGAAGGAAAGAGACTTTCAGCAATCGTTCTTTAAATTACCTGGAATTTCATATAAAATTTACTCCAATTTAAATTTTTTGAGCAATATGTAAATCATTGCATGGACATGTATCTGTTTCACATGTTTATTATTTTATCCAAAGCTTCGATTTCCAATGAAACATTTGCAGTTTTATCATTAAAATAAAGGAAAAATTTTCGTTTTCTATAAACAAACAAAATGAACTAGAATAGTCACTTAGCATTCACCCCCTATTCCCAACGAATTAATAAGTGGAGTCCTAAGGACTCTGCTTATTAATTCGTTGATATTTTCATGGTATAACGCTATCCATATTTCATGCATTAAAATAACTAATCATGCTTTGATTAGTTATTTTAATGCATAGAAATAAAAGAACTAGAGCTATAAGAATAGAATTCTCCATACCCTAAACTTTTCAAAGTGTTTTTGATCAAAGTTCAGAGCAAGATAAAAAAGAATTTATAAAATATCCTTCTGTTAAGGAATAGAAAGTTATATTAAACTCATATTTCATAAGTTGTAAATTTAACCATAAAATTATTAGTTGAAAAAAGTTACTGTATGTATTATTGATTCCATAAAAGCATTAATTTTTAAAAATTTTAAATTAACTTCCAGCAAAACCATTTAAGTTACAACAACGATGAACGAACAACAATTCGTAAAATTTAATTTACGGAAATACTAAATCTATGAACAAATGTGTGTCGATATTAGATATGTTAAAGAAATAAAGCTTCTGAATTTTTTCAATTGCTACCTGTTTTAAATATTATCTACTAGTAAATACTATAATGTAATAAGACCTAATGCAAAGTCTCAAGAACTCAGATTCAGGTCATCAATTTTATAATTAATCTATAAAATTATTTTACATGTAATCCCAAAAACTTCATTTTAGAGCACTGATATTTGAAAAAAAAATGTTTTGCTACAATTGATCAGTTGGCTCGAATATATGACATTTCAAAAACACGAAGATGTGTATCGACAGTGGAGAAAAGATGCTTTTAATTCAACAATCAAGACAGTATTTCATATTTCAAAGTAGGAATTATGTATCTTTAAAATACTTGGACATTATATCTTCGGGCTTACGATGAATAAATTAATTAGAGGTACTTAAAATTAATCAAAACACAAACCTTACATCTGGCGTAGATTTTAAAAAGTAGTAAACGCACTCCTCAGTTAAAGGATGATTACAGATCAGAAACTACTCGTAAAGATAATTGTAAATAATAATAATGGAGAAAACATTTTCTTGCTTTCGAACCACAATGTTTGATTTTTCAAAGCTGATCTTAATGTATTTTATCTTACAAACACTCTGAACTAAGCTTCAGCGTCATCTCGCTATCGTATCAGTGTCTCTAGAACTGATGAAGTCCTAGACAGACCAATAAACTGACGCATCGTTAGCGATATATTTCTTGATAAAAACGTATCTCTAATGCCAGAAAAAATGGAATCTGTTCGAGAAATGCAAGCAAAGTATGAAGTATAAGACACAATCTCATAACTCAAATTGTTGATTTGCTGTGCAGCTGTGTTTGGGAGTATTCTGAAACACTGGGGCACCATATTTATTCACAAGTCCTGGTAATTTAATTAAATTTTTTATACCCTGCCACATATCTATACAATATCTAGATGCACTTATTGTTAAAGTTTGCGAAAGGAAACTGCAATGAATAATGCCAGCGGAAGATAACCATACAGTTAACAACATCTTCGTTGGATGTAAAGATGTCTTTGAAATTCCTCCTGGAGCATCTTTCACTTTCAACCACTACAGTGTACATACGATTGGCGTAGAATGTCCATTTCTCATCCAAAGTCGCAAGTGGTAGCAGAAACCTTTCTTTTTACTTCCTTGTACGAAGTCAAAAGGAAGTATTGTAATCTTGAAAAATTTCGGGGACCATATTCCAACGGAAATATCTATTTTGACCTCTATCGAATGCAACTTAAGTATGTATGTATCTCCCATAACTCAAAAACGAGCAGCCTCAGAACGTTGAAATTTTGTATATAGAGCTGCTAGACATGTAGATATCCACCTCGCATTTTGGTTGCAATCAGCTACTTCAAAAGTATATAAATATATGTAAATATTTCCATTCTGTTACTCGCCTCAGTGATCTCAGTTTCTTTATTCTTATAACTTCATAAATTGTGCATTTTTTGCTTTCAAAATGATTGAATTATGTTGCTCTTATCTTTCGGTTAAGATTTTTATGCCTTTTGTTAACCTGCGTGCAATAATTGTGGAATTATCAACAATTTAAAACTTGTTTAAGTGCGGCTAAGCCTAATTTTTGATTATGATAGCGGCCGTATTTGTTTACATTTGAAACTTAGCAGAATAGTGGATTTGTTGCCAATCTAGAGAAACTAAGCTTCGCAACAACAAAGTAACGTCTTCTTTTATTACTGCGAATTAAATTATGCTTGATTCCTTCTGGAATTATCATTTAAGTTATTAGCTGGTTTTTGCGTACAAATTGTAATTTTAATTGTTAAATTGTTTTTTTAATTGCTTTAACTGTCCTTGGTGTTTTATGTTTTTCTATAACTTTCAGTTTTTAATGAAAATATTTTTAACTTTTACGTATTTTGGCCTTACCGCGAAGCGAAAACTGTATTAATTAGTAGCGCATGCACATTAGGTAAGAGGCGTTGAATCATCTGTGAAAAACTGTTTCTTTTTTATTTGTTTAATTTCTTTTATACACCATTTTAGAATTAGTATAATATTTGAATAGTACTTGTGGTAATTCTTCAGATGTTATAATTTTCCTCACTCTGAGTTATAAAATGAATGAGATGTAACGCTGTTAAGTGAACCTAGCGCTGAAGTGTGGCTATGGTAAATAAATAGAGTGGACTTTAAAGAGTGCGTTTATTCTATTGTGGTTCACGCGCTATCGATGAAGTAGATTTAATTCAAAATTCGTTAACTGTTAATTCAATATTTTAAAATTAAATGCAGGAAAATTGCGTATAATTTAATATTCTGTACAAGGAAGTCATGTGGTGTACACATCAGATTTTTTACTATTTCTTAAGAGAGAAAATTCGGTTCTAATTCAGTGGTTTTTTTTTATGAGTGAGGCATATATTTGTTGAGTTTCCTTACTGCTAAGTGCTGCGAACAGTTGAAACGCGTACCTTTAATTATATGGAATAAGTTCTCGTACTCTGGATTGGATTAAATCATTTTATTCATTCGAAGTAATGGAAGAAGGACGGTGACCAAAGAGCTAATTTTGTAGCCTCAAATCTTCTGAACCAAATTTTGCAAATACATAGCTACGGCTAGTGATCTCTCATTAATTTTTCTTTCAGCGAATGCTTTATTGATGTTTTTCACAGGTAGCTGCAGAAGAATTTCTCAGTTTGAACTTGTGAAGGTAAAACCACCTTAATTGATTAGTGATTAATTTAATGTCGATGACATTTAATGTTTAATGCTCGTTGAGCCAAACTTTTTTGCAATTGCAAACGTTTACATGTGACGTTATTATACAGTTCTTGTTTTCTTCCGAAAGCGTTAAGAAGGCTGACGTTATTCAAAGGCCATTTCATCTGCAAAAGCTTAATATTCAAGGTCCTTGTTGCTTGAGATTTAGACTTGCCAGCAGTCATCTTTCCTACGGCCATGGATAGCACACTGGAGCTCGTGGTAAAGTCAGAAATCAGAAATGTTTATTGTGTATTGATAAGACAATTTATATGTTTTGCAATATATCACTACTTAGAGTTAATTAGTGAAGATAATAATTTGAATGCCTTAGATTATTAAACATTTTAAATACAGGGTGTTTTTTAAAACTGACGGTACTCAGAGACCCCTGTAGCTTCAACTATCAGCCGCAAAGCCACGAAATTTTATACAGGGACTATTGACGATATGGGAAAAAGGAATCCGCTAAAATAATACTTCAAAAAGTTGACGATAGGGGAAAATGTGGCGCTTTTGATCTAAATTTTAAGTTTAAATGCATGATAACATTTCTGACCACTTTAAAAAGTTACAGTAAACAGATAAATGAATAACAAAGAATTAATTTTCCCACAAATGTGCTTTATTCTAGAAAATAACTTCTGTAAATGGTTACAAAATAAAAAAAGAAAAAATAAAGAAAAAGAGAACATTCTATTCGTCTTCCTTTTTATTCTTTGTTCTTTTGTTTTTATTCAGTAGAACCGCTTTCCCGCGGAAGACATCGGCTATTTTCAATATGACCGCCATTTTCTTGGACTAAGCATTGCATTCTGCTCACCGTGCTCTCTACAGCTTAGCGGAACATTTCAGGAGGTATGTTCATTACAGCCCGTGTTATGTTTTCCTTTAAAACTGATAAGTTAAAAATTCCACCAAGATAAATCTTCGATTTTTAATAACCCCACAGGAAAAAATCACATGGGGTTAGATCAGGGGAGCAAGGTGGCCATGCAACACGAAAACAGCAACTAAGGACTCTTTCGACTAAGGTGAAGTGATGGTGCAACACTTGTTGTACGGATGTACCAATATGTGGTGGTGCTGCATCCTGCACGAAGCCAATTTTATCTAAGCATTGCCTTTGCGGGAGTTGTGGGATAACAAAATTACTCAGCATATAATGATATCGTTGAGCGTTTACGGAACAGGTCTGTGGTCCTGTTGGGGCAATAGTCTCAAAAAAGTATGGTCCGATGATAAAATCCGGAGTAACACCACACCAAACAGTTACTTTTTGGGAATGGAGTGGGATTTCTTGAACCGCATGGGGTTGTTCAGATGCAAAATTCTAGTATTCGGGATTTTGCAATTTTTTCCCGTGTTTTATGCATAATTTCTTAAAGCGTAAAGCGCCACATTTTCCCTATCGGCAATTTTTGGAACTAAATTTTTTTTTCGGGGATTTCTTTTTCCGATTTCGTCAATAGTCCTCATACAAAATTTTGTGGATTTGTGGCTGATAGTTCAAGCTGCAGAGGTCTCTGAGTACCATCAGTTTAAAAAAAACACCCTGTAGTTTAGGTAGCGTACTCAAAATATATAATGGTTATACGTACACAGTTAGTATGTTTTAAATTTTAATTTACTGTTCATGTACCATGCATCATATAGAGCCAAGTTTAATCAAAATACGGTAGCTTAAAATAAAAAAAAGTCTTACCCTAGCCAAATATAGGAATAATGGAATATTAAAATGCAAAACATTTTCCTGTGCAATCTTATAGGAATGATTTAACATAGTTTAATCAGATGACTATTTTTAAACTAGAATTTCTTTAAGACAGTCCCGATAAGAACTTAATTCTTTAAATCGTTGAGATCGCAATAAATGATAAACATTTCAGTTTTCACGAAAGCGAATTCTTAATCTTTAACAGGAATAATAATAGTTTTCATAAATATTTATATATTCATAAGACATAGGTTAAATCTTTATACTTTTGCTCAGAATAAAGTAATTGCTTAATAAAAGGAATTAGAATAACACAATCAAGCATCTCAAGATGAATTATAACTACTTTACAAGGACTTGCTAGTTTCCATGCGAAGAAAAGCTTAGGTCTCTTTCTAGTAGTGTAGCAAACATATTAACTGAGCTTTATCATCTAATTACAAGGTCTATATAAACAGCGTTCTTTGCTTTTGCATTTTAAACTTAATCGATCTGCAATGGTAACTGACAACAATAAAATATTCTCTATTTTTAGTCATTATAGGTGTTTATGGAAGGTGATAAAACAAATAAACAAAATGTAAATTACATGAAGGAAACGATATCTTACACCTGTTAGCAATTTCCCCAGTTTGCCGCCAGATGGCGTCATGACCATTCAAAGCGTTTGTAATAATAAAAGCGAGAGATATAGGATGTAAACATGCAATAGACGAAATTAACTACTCTTGCATTTGTAAGGATGGAATAAAGTTCTTAATATTGTTGGTTGTGAATCTTTGTCTTGATAAATACTCAAAAAATAAATAAGTAAATAAATAAAAATAAAAATGAAAATCTGAAAAGTTTCAGATTTTAAATTACGTCCAAAGGGACGTTTTTTAACATTTTGTGTGTTACCTTTATTTATTAAATATCATGTTCTTCGCGCTTAAACTATACAGTTCAGTTCAAGAGCAATGCCGCAAAATAATTTTAAATTGAGCATATCTTTAGAATTTCCGATACACAGTCTCACGCTCTGGAGATAAAATTGTTTTTTCTGTACAACGTTGCCATTGCTAGCTTTGAAATCCTCGAGTTTGTTAATCAAAAATTTATTAAAGTTTTACAAAATATAAAATCGATAATGAAACAAATTCCAAATTTCAAATTTAGGCTTCCAGATGCTAATACTCGCAGTAGAATTACGTCATTCAAAATTGGATGGTTCTAGGTATCTTTGTTTTATCACAATGCGAGAAACATGCGTGCATTTATGCAGATTCTTCATTATTTAAATTCTTCAAATATAATACAAGGCGTTAATATTGGTGGCAACAATATGAAAAGCGAAACGGACATTCAGAGTGATTCGACGAAAAATCTCAAAACGAAAACAGTCAGGGACAAAGCCCCTTTGGACTAAAAATCTGAAGCTTTCAGATATTATATTACGCCCAAAGAGGCGTTTTTTTTTACTTTATTCATTAAATATCATGTTCTTCGTCCTTAATCCATAAAATTCAATTCAATAGCAATATCGCAAAATAATTTAAAAACAACATACGTACAGTGTTGCCATTCCTCGATTTGAAATCGTTGAGTTTCTTAATGAAAAGTTCTTTAATGTTTGACAACATATGAAACACATAATAAAACAAATTCCAAATTCCAAATTTGGGCATCCAGATGCCCATATTCGGTGGAATATTACGTTATTCAAAATTGGATGACTCTAGGTACCGTTGTTTTATCACAGTGCGAGAAACATACGTACATTTGTGCAGATTCTTCATTATTTGATTTCTTTAAATATAATACAGGGCTGTATATTTGGTGGCAACAGTTTGAAAAGTGAATCAACGCAAAATGCCAAAACGAAATTAATAGCTCTTCTGGGCTAACGCCCTTTGAGCTGAAAAAGATACACATAATGGATATAAGAGAGAAATAGAAAAAAATTGTAAGGCCAACACACTGAACACGACTTCTGGTTTTCTTTAACTTCTTTAAGTTTCCATATCTTTCTGGAAGCTTTAGCCAATAATCTTTCATTTGGTAATCATCAAATGGTAATTTGGTAATTCAACAAGAGATTAAATAATAGTGAGTTTATATTTGATAATGAGTGTTATTCAGTGGATAAGCTTCACTTATTATTCTAGTGAGAGGAGTAAGCCCGAGGATATAATTGCCATAACTGGGACATGATATCGATTTCTATACCAAGATTGGGTTATGGATGTTCCACTGTCATTTTTATGTCATTGTGAAGCATATTTACATGATTATCATTTTAGGACACTGATAATATCATATCAATACACAACAACATTCTCCTGATACCTCAACAGAAATTCGAAGAATGCTTCAGGAATTTCGTGGAATAAGGGCAGTGAAGATGACATAGTTTGAAATGTGCGTGGTCACGGTTTCGTTTTATATCTTTACTAAGCAACACTGTTCATCATTTTATCCCTTTTTCATTGTTTAATGCTTCTAGTACATTATTAATGAACAAAAGCACAATGCAATAGTAATATCGCAAAAAATTTCTTTCATGAGCATTTACTATACATATATCAGATGAAAATAAATCTGATTGTTCACAAAAAGATGTATATTATTTAAAAAAACAATTAATTTATTGAATCTGACAAAATTATATTACATTAGATGCATAATTTTTATTCGCATCCTGTATCACATTTTATCATTCACACCATATGTAATATTATATACTACACGAAATTTAAATAATGTTTTGTAAATATAAATATTTTTATAGATTAAAATGGTGAAAATGGTGATCGACCGAATACTTTCCCTTTTCTTTTCTTTTCTTTTTTTTTTTTTTGAGAAATTTATCGCCATGAAAATGTCTTAATTAAAAGCTTTGCTTAAATATCATATTACATGGCAGTAAAATAATTTGAAGTAGTATTAAAATTAACAAAAATGAGTTCCCAAGTAATATATTGTTGTGTAATAATGCTACAAAATCTTATCCTCAAAAGCCACCCAGTGGCCGAACGGTAATGTCGCTGAACACTGGAAGTTCCGACCTGCCTTCGATTCCAGATGAAAGGGCTGGCTGCATGGCGTCTTCGTAGTTTTCCCCATGTGTAACGTGTATACGAGCCGCTTCCCTTAGAAAGTTCCCCACGAAGGCATCCCTCTCCTAGGCAGATAGCCCTCGCGTGCTTGGCCATAATTAAATAAACCAAGTCAATCAGCAAATAAAAAGATGTTTCGAAGCATACATATTTACATATGCAGATATTTTATCAATTTTGGTTACTTCAAACTTAAGTTTCGTATTCCGATAATATACATTTTTTTTTTAAATCTCGAGGACTGAGTTTAAGAAATGTTTACAAAACTGGTCTATTAATGTTTTATAAAACTGGCGATCACTTTCTTCATGATGGTGAACCCGACAGTAATCGAGCAACGCCTTAAAACAAAACTATAATTTGTATTCATATAAACGACCCATTAAATGAATAGGTCTTAAAAATGTTTTTAAGCTCATTATTTTAAAACTTATTTACTTAAACTTCTCTGTTACAATACATTTTAAGAAAGAGGTAAATAATTTATGTAATAAGATAAAATTTAAAGATAATTTAAGAAGTTATATAAATACCTACAGTACACATTTTTATTTGCCACAGGCTTCTTCATGTGCACATTCATAAGCGCGTAAAGCGTTCTTAGTCGGAGTAAGGTAAAAATTTTGTTTGAAAAATGTGGTAGAATAGATATTGTTCTTATAAATTAAGTAATAACAGTCCTTGTAAGCTAAATTCGTTTTTCCTATTCCTAATCGGAGGTACTAAATCTTAAATTCACAAGTTACTCAAGCTAGTTGGCAGAATACTTCTAATAGCTTGACAAGTCACAACATTCAAGTGGATTTAGAAACGCAGCATTTGTTTCTTGGGACTAAGGTCATTTGTTTTCTTTTTGACAACATTTGTTTAGAGATTTCTTTAAACCTTTTCGGAAAAAACCTCTTCGAAATGTTTATTGCCTGTAGTTCGCGGGATTGTTGCCCTACGGAAACAGAAGATATTGCCACCGGAAGTGAAATATTCGTTGCAAACCTCGCGCCTTAAGCCATTCTGTGATATAACCGCATATAAATCTTTAAAAAAGAATGGCTTGATAAACCATAAAAATAATTGCTACTACCCAAAATGCTATTTGTAAATAAAAAGGAAGCCGCTGTTTAAATTACAAATATTTTAATAGCAGCCTTGTTACTACTGCAAGCATTAAAATGCTATTAAGATGTATATTGATTTACCCTGCTGATATAATAACCAATATTCTGCTAGAATTTGAAAGGCATGTGAATACTATCACATGGATCGAGGCAAACCGGTGGCAGAGTGATTAAGACTGCTGAATGCTAGTAGTTCGATCCCGTTCATACCTCAAGGAACGAGTTGGTTGCAAGTGTTTCCCTGGTTTTTCTTCTGTGAAACGTAAATCCGAAACAGTTGACCTTAGAAAGTTCTTCACGATGGCATCCCGTCTTAGGCAGATAGCTCTCCTTTGCTTTGCTGTACTCAAGCATATTAGCATGGATGACAACTAATTCTTTTCTCCTATTTCCTTTTTCCCTTGATGGAATAAAATTTGAGATTAGCATCTTTCAAATAGTTGAGAGTTTCTGCTTTTATCAATAAAAAGTGGTATCTTCTTAATTGTTGGGTTCCTACTTCACATTGACCCCTTCCCGTGCTTTAACGAGTCTGACTCGTGATGAAGATTTTATGCCAAACCTAAGCATCACGAGCCAGGCTCGTGAAAAAAAGCCGGGCCAAACATAAACACCACGAGCCGGTCTCGTGAACATCGTAATTCCACGGTCGTAATCGAACGTTAGTTCCTATCAGTACACCACAAGAGTTAGTCTCGATTCTCATAATTGCTGTTACAAAGCAGTTTAGTTAGTAAAATTTAATAAGCCTCAACAAAATGCAAAATAGAAAAGATTTAAGTGAAAGAAGTTTATTAAAGTTTACTTCCACTTAGGATTTAAGTTTACTTATTTGAAGTGTTGTTTATTTATGAAATATATTTTTGAAACTGTTATTTATTACAAAATATAATGTATTTATAACGCCTACGAAAGGTAGAAGGATTAAAAGTTTACTTCCATGCCAGTAGTAACGCGCATAACTGAGGCGCAAAACACAGGCATTCAGGCATTTACGTTTCGGCTCGTATTGTGACTGTTCTCAAGCATCAATCTGGCTTGTTTACCACTCGTTGACCCATAACACTTGGGCTCAAGTTTCGTCGAGGTAAATGGCACAAGAAGGGGTTAAAAACTTATTCCTTCAGTTTCTTAAACCAACTGCTGATTCACTTTTCAATATTAATATATGTTCTGGAAATGTTCTGCAGTACAGTGCAGTTCAGTCCGTATTAGAAATATCAAGTGACTTATATTCATTTAGGAGCCCAAGTAAAACGAACGTCTTGTATCCAGATATCAGCTGCCTGATGATACGCTTTTTTCTCGTCGTTAAGCAATTTTTAATAGATAATGTTGGATTTCAACTTGTGGGTCATGCATCGGTCAATATAAAATGCTTTCCTAGCGTTGAATGAATTAGTGAAAAAACATCTAGAAAGAGAAACATTTTTTAGCTTCATAGCTTGAAACCATCTAGAAATAGAAACATTTTTAGCTTTATAACTTAAAACTTTTCCAAAAACGCACTTTCAACATCACTCGAATTTCTATCTTTTCTGTGGTTCCTTGAGACGTTTGAATTTTCTTATTACTCCTTCAGAAAATTCCCAGTTTGTACATGTAGATGTTCTCTGGCTGTAGTTACCAAAAAACATTAAGATCTTTTATCAATTTAGTGTTTTCATTCAGGCTCAATGCTACATATAAATCTCATATATATCCTAAGTCGCGCTTTCGAGACATGAAAAATGCAATTCGTCAATCAGCCTAGTCGAACGGGAGATAAGCACTGTTCCACATTTTTTTAATGCAATGTATCTATAAAAGGTTTTCCCACTCTGAGTTTAATAAGTGTCGAAGTTGAAATTAATAGCAGGCAGTTTTTGTGTTGGTGGATATGTATTTGGTTTCGTTGCTGGAAATTAGAACGCAATAAGCGGATGAGTTTATAAAATAGTGAATCTAATAAGCAGCGGGAACTGTGCAAAATTTGCAGATCTAAAATTATTAAAATTTGCATTCATCAGCAAGGTAATTATCCAAAATTAAAATAAGTATCTTTTGAATCATGGCCTTTTTCAATTAAGCGAATACATAACCGATTCAGTACTCTCCTTCTTTGAATAAAATTTCAATATTTCATCTTAATACGCATTATCTGCCTTTCGCTATCACTTGAATAATTATTACGTTAATGTATCTAGAGAAATACCGCTTGAAGCCGAATTCAGGTACACTTTCAGAAGGTCGCATATTAACCCCATTTCTGAATTAAATTAGTTTTCCATCCTGTCCGTCGGTCAGGGATGAAAAATGTCATTAGATGTGTTTTAGGGTGTTACTACGTGCTTAAAGGATTGTTCTGAGTTACTTCAGAATGCTCTTTTAATGGTATTCTGTTAAAACAAAAAAGAGTGAATGTATCAAAAAATTCCAAATGATATATATTTAAGGGATCACAGGTCCTGAAATAAAGATCTGATGTGTACACCACATGACTTCCTTGCACGGAATAATAAATTATACACATTTTGTATTTCATTTAAACTTATTGGATTGAATTAAATCTACTTCGCCGATATCGCATAAATCACAACAAAATAAATGCATGCTTTAAAATTCACTATATTTGTTTACCATTGCCACATTCTGGCGCTCGGTTCACTTAACAGCGTTACATCTCATTCATTCTATAACTCAGAAAAAACTATGAGAACGTAAATCAGTCAAATAAGCATTTAATGTGACCGTAGTCGCCAAAAAACTGATATAAAAATATAGGTGTTTCTGGTCATATCCTTTATAATTTATCACTTCATTTGAATATAAAAGCATTCACTCATAATGTTATAGAACTGTAATGAGACGTAATCTCAAAATTCCAAATTATTTAACTGACTTCCTGTTCATAAATACATCCAATACACTTCAATACAAAATGACGCTTTCACGTCAAAAGACTTCAAATTACACCCTGCTTAATTTTCTTTAAAAAATTCTCTATACATAATATTTGGTATTTTCACTCATATGGACGATGTTTCTTATTTGCTTGCACCAAGAAAGACTTAGCAGCCAGTTTTTAATTCTTATCACTTACCTCAGATAAATCCAGATTCTTGTTCTTGATTTTAACATAAATTTAATAAACTATAGCTACTACTTGCTTCTATTGCTTTTGTGTTACAAAATTTCTTAATTTTATAAGACGTTTAATGACCTCTTTCCGATTCATCTGTAGAAGAGTGTTCCTGGAGATAATCCCTTACTAAAGGCAATGCGATAATACTATTCTTCTCATTCCACAGGCGATTTCATAAATGTATACTGACCTAAACAGATTTAGTTCATACTTGTGTTAACGTCATCGGAAGGAAAAACAATCTCATGTATACACCACATGACTTCCTTGTACAGAATATTAAATTATACACATTTTTCTTGCATTTCATTTAAACTTATTGGATTGAATTAAATCTACTTCATCGATAGCGCATAAACGACAATAGAATAAATGCACTCTTTAAAATTCACTATATTTGTTTACCACAATGACACTCTGGCGCTACGTTCACTTAACAGCGTTACACCTCATTCATTTCATAACTCGGCACAAAAATTTCACCATCTGGAGAAATATTTAATCGTTGCTACATGTTCTATTCAAATACTGAATAAATGATGAATAAAAGAAATTAAACAAACAAACAACAACAACAAAAAAGAAAAAGAAAAGAAAAAGAAAGAAAAAAAATAGTTTTTCACAGACGATTCAGTCAGCATTTCTCATTTCAATTAATTCATTTCTCACTGCGCGACAAGGCAAAAATACATAAAAAACTCAAAATATCGATATTAAAAATTACGAAGTAAATCTTAAACGCTCATTTCCTCCAACAACTTCCAGAATGGATTAAGCATGATTTCATTCGCAATAATAAATGAAGGCGTTATCTTTGTTGCTGAGAAGCTTAGTTTCTCTAGATTGGCAACTAATCCACTATTCTGCTTAAGTTTCAAATGTAAACAAATATGGTGCTAAGGTAAAAATAATTAGGCTTAGCCGCACTTAAACAATTTTTAAATTGTTGATAATTCTACAAATACCACATGCAGATTTACTAAGGGCATAGACCTTAACCGGAAGATAAGAAGAACATAATTCAATCATTTTTAAAGCAAAAAATGCGCAATTTAACAAAATGCAAGAATAAAAAAGCTGAGCTCACTGAGCCGAGTAAAAGAGTGGATATATATGTATAGTATATAGAGTGGGTATATACTTATATATAGCCACTCTGTTACTCGGCTCGGTGAGCTGTTTTTTTATTCTTGTATGTTGTTGTATATATATAT
>KK112100.1:520647-535360 GCA_000611955.2 Stegodyphus mimosarum
GCTGTATCATATCACTTACTGTATTGTAAAAAAAATTTCTGCCTGATTTTCATTGTTATTATAGCTTACCAATGTATTCTGATATTTGATGTCTCAGTTCCCGTCCATGATATTGCATGGCTTAACAGAGTGGTACATTTTGTAAAATTTCTAGTTAAATTCTAAGAAACTACTGATTTCCTATTTCTCTTTCGACAATCATATCTCAGAAACTTATATATCATGACTTATCTCAGAAACGTTTCATCACGTGAGTATATCCGAATTGCATATAAAAATTTATGCGAGGGTTTATTTAACATAAAGAGATCTTAAACTTCTTAATTCTGAAAATAAATTAGCTAGAATGAAAAGATTTGTGCAGAAATTAGGATCTGAAATCATAATTTCTTCAGCGTAATCTGGCCCTTTGAGCTACCAAAGGCAGCAACCATCTTCGAATGCTTTCTATTTAAGACTGAGGCTCAGCATTGTGATTATGGAAAACGCGAGGTTGTAATCTTAAAGATTTAATTTCGAAATACCATCTAGCTCATCTTGTATAATTCTCTATATAACGGAGGAGGTGTATATTTCGACAGGATAAAGATGATGGAGAGTTTGTGACTACTACGGGCAACAGTTTGAAGCTTTCCAAGCACATTGTTTTGATTATTTTTAATTAAGCAACTTGCTCTTTATAAAGCTTAGAATTGCGACATTGATAATTACGATTTCAATCTCTAATCGGTCCAGCACAGTCTACCGTAAGCCAGACAGCTAGTGATTTGAAATGCGTTCATATTAAACAGATCTTTTAAAATTATGCTTCTGGGGTATTTGTCTTATCATAAAAACTAAGCTTCAAACATCATATCATTTCGGGAACTTGTATTTCATTCACAGTGAATATACACAAAATACTAATTAATAGATTTAGTAAACGTAAAACACACGGAAGTATGAAAACACAGCTTTTTGTCTTCAATTTATTAGAATGCATTTGATCCAAAGAGCTGATATGGGAAATTCTGAGGGCCAGCTATTGCAAAACAAATGGGGGGGAGGGCGGAAGGACTAATTTTAGCCTTTATCATGGCAACGAAGGTTTGAATTCCTTACACAAATCCTATTTTCTTATGCTATTTAGTATAAATATCTTCTTTTCTTAAAATCTCTTAAGCCATGCAAAAGCTTCAGCTAAATCAGCTTCATTATAATTTTAGACGAAATATAAAGTTTTGTTTTAATAAATAACTCACGGATAAAAATATTGATAAATAACTCTCATCTATGAGTTATATACATAATTCACAGATGGCTTAAGTCACGAAAGAGGGACGAGAAAATTATGCCGCAATTTTATACAATTGTGGGCTGCAGTATTACTAGGTTATATAAGTCAATTCTTTTATGGTATACTGGACCACCAGCGGCTGAGCGATAAAGTCCCTGAACACTGGTAGTTCGATCCGGGCTTCGAATCCTGGCAAACGGGCTGGCTGCATGGGCGCTTTCGTGGTTTTCCCCATGTGTAATGTGTATACGAACCAGTTTCCCTTAGAAAGTCCTCCCCGAAGGCATGCTATTCTTAAGCAGATAGCTATTCAGTGCTTTGCCGTAATCAAATAAGCCAAACCTTATGGTATACTGTATTTCCTCGAGTACCTTTCCCTCCTGCTTTTTAGCGACAGGTTCAGAAAATTTTTAAATATTCGCTTAATTTTCCACTTTCTCAATGGGTTCAGAAAATGAGCTCACCTATATTTTAAAATAGATTCATCAGCGTTGTGTTTGTTTACGTCTCACTAACAAAGACAAGTCCTTGCAAACTACCTGCGAAGGTCACGCCAAACTTTTCCCTTCTAGCTGTTGAGCTTTACGCCAGCCTAATACAAGAACAGACCCATCACAGCTAAGCACATGTGAACTATCATTCAGTCTATGATTTAGCTGAGTCACATTCACCTTCTCTAATTATTTATGGATGATTTGGGATCTAAAGAGAAGCAGAGACTACAATAGTAACAGGATAGATTTAAGTTACAGGGAAGTAGAAATAAAGATTATTCGATATTGTAATGCTAACGTTACTATGTGTTCTTATTACAAAGTAGGTTTCTTTCAAAGAAATTACACTGTGATAGTTACGTACAGTTTATCCATAACTACGTTTTCATAATCGCGTCTTTCGGAAATTAAATTATTAGCTTAAATTTCCTCTCTCAGTTTTCGAACGTTATAATTAGTAATAAAAGGGCAGAAATACGCAAGGAAGTACAGCATCAGCCAGATCTTAGTTCTACAATAGTAGCCTACAAAAATGAGACTTCCATGCCGAAAGTTCCATGCCGACAATGTAGAACCAAGCTTTAAAGTTTCAACGTGGAAGCCTCAACTGGCTGATATTACAATTTACACTGATTCACTGACAATAACATCAGAATGAGTCTGACACTTATCTGACAATAACATCAAAACAATAATATCTAACTTGTTTATCAATGACATCTACGAATTTTATCCAGGCGAGGATTGCAGGACGGAGCTGTCGTTGGCACGTGTCTCCGGCACATTTTGAATAATAGTCCCACTATTCCTAAATCCGTCCCAATTTTGAAGAAGAACTCCTCGGGGCAGAGTGTCAAGTGTCTCTAATTCCTCTTCGCTTACTAGTGGGCGGCAGTTAAACACTGTACTGATTGGGCGGCAGTGATTAATTTTTCTCGCGGAAGATTTGCTTTCGCAGCGTACAAACAGGATTAAGCCGACTTTGGACTATTTCTGTTGCGTTTGTCAAGGGCATGGAGACAAGAGGAATGAAAGGGAGCATGAATCTTTGCGAGATCTTGTTTACTTTTAATTCTGTCCTGTAAAACATCTATTTTCATTCATAGTATTTACAGGTTTCAAAAATCTCTTTCAAACTGTTACACTATTCTTGAAGATGATCAGAATTCCTACCATTAGTCAGTTGTCAGAATATGGGGAATGAATTTGGAGACAATTCTTCTCATGTTCAATCAAAATAATCTGAACTCAACCATAACTGATTTTATGTTTTTCCATAATGCTCGAGATGCTTCGCTGAAGATATACAGGAATGAATACACTATTTTCCTCGACATGCGCGGGGTTATACTTGTCGAAGTGGGTGGTATCCGTTCATTTTTTCTTGGGAGCGTTTCAAACATCTATGCCGCGCGCAGATTAATGCTTTACCTAAAATACGGTCATCAAATGCCTGCTGGAACAGTTTTGTGTTTCTGACGTGCTTTGTAACTGGCTTCGACATTAAATCTGATGCACGCGCGATGTTCGAGTGTCTTATTGATTATCAGTTGGAAGAAAGTCATGAAACACGCGATAAAAAAAGAAAGGAGGGAAAAGATGAAGCTTTGGAAGCACAATCATTCGGCGTAATGAGATCTGGTGTGCTGTCTGGAAAGACTGCTGAAAACAATCACTTAGGACACGTCGCTGTATTACATGCGGTGTTTCTATGTCAAAAGTTTTAATTCTGCTTCTTATTTGCAGTTCTTTTTACTACAAAATCTTTCTATTTTGTTATTTTCATCTTACGGATAATTAGAAAATTTTAATTTATTCAACATTTTGAGTGTATACAGTGAACATTTCATTCATAAGGGACGTACAGTTAGCTGATTTTGCAAATACTGTATAATTTTCAAATCTACTAGCAAATTATGCAATAATAAAACTATCTAATAATGCAAATACTATGAAGTTTAAATCTAAGTTTCAGCTGAGAAAATCAGTAAACATGTACTACCGTTTCCGGTGCGTAAAATAAAGGATGGAATTTCAACAACTTGAAAGATTCTGCTCCAGACTTTAGACTAGGCTCACCAGTGGCCAAGAGGTAAAGCGCCTGAACACTTTTAGACTTAATTTTTTAAAAACTACTCATGCGATTTTTACAAAACTGGGCAGTTTGATATAATTTAAGTCATAGAATCGAAATATGGAAAAAAATCGGCATGTCATTTCAGAAAAAGATCCGATTTTGTGTCAAAATATCTATATTAGAACAATGCTATATATAAATCTAGTGCATATCCTAAGTTGCGCTTTCGAGACATGAAAAACGCAAGTTCAATTTCGTCAATCGGCCCAGTAGAACGGGAGATACAGAACTGTCTCACTTTTTTTTTTCTTTTGCACAGTGTACATCTTTAAAGATTCTCTTTACTACATTTCACACAAATATTAAAAAGCATCGTAATTTATTTATTCATAGATCATTGAAACAGAATAATTTGAGACGCAAAATGGTAAACAGTCTATCATAAGGAGCTCTTGTTATTATGGGTAAGCGAATAAGCTTCTACTTACTCTGCTGATGTACTTGAGCAGATGTGGCTATCACAAGACCAAGCCACAAACCTATCAGCTTCATCCACCTATCCATAGGTCACAACTTCTGAAAAGAAAAAAAGAGAAAAGATATGAATAATGCAATAGTCTCCCTCTTCAAGTGTGCAAATGCATGAGGAGGTGTACCCCGCAGCAATAGGTCACCCCTCGAAGGAGACAGAAATCAACGAATCGGGTCAATGTCGGGGAGAAAACAATAATACTCATAAAAAAGTAATGAATGGTTGCATTTTTCTAGTTCACTGGCCGACGAGATGTACTCGAGCGTGTTGGATTCAAAGGCTTTAAGCGCATCTGTAATGTATTACATCGCATACAGCTATTGGAAAGTTGCAATGATTTGTTCCGAGAATAGCCTTTAGATTAAATTGTGTAGGGTGAGATGAAACGAGCGATGGGAGGTCGTTAATTCAAATGATGGGATATTTTAGTTCATTGACAATCAAGAATATTTTCCGCTCTTTCTTCTCTAGTCTTCATTTCTTTATCCAGGATATTAAGTACTAAATCAATTTTTACAGACAAGATTTCAAATGAGAAATGAGTATATGTGTTTGGCATTTTAGTTTGAAAACATCCATTAAAAATATACATTTCCTTAAGTGAATCCTTTTAAATTAATACGTTTCCTTACGTAATTTAAACTTAGTATTGTTGCGCGCGTACGGATTCGTTATGGATTGAATGCACAAGTTGTTAAAAAAAATTAACAAAATTTATTCTTTCCACAAGAAATAAATCAAAATGCTGAAATATTTCTTCAGAGATATTCGCACAATATCACAATATCTCAAACTTTTAGCAAAACTCAATTCAAAACAGATAAACTAATTCTATCTCACAGCGAAATCGCTACAATAAATAACAGCATTGAGTAAACAAACAGCAGTTCGTTTTAAACAGCTACAACTACAAATGAGAAGAGTCTAGTCTAGTCTGGACACTATTGCTGGGATATTGCCAATTATGGGCAACTTATCCAGCTCACTGAGGAGAACCCCTGACGTGACATAGAGTCCCTGGCGTGCAATTTCCTTAAATTAAATAAAACCAAATATGTGGTATGAAGGAGATGCCGTTTGCATCGCAAGGTTGCAATAAACCAAAGTCCTGCAATGTTGAGAGAAGTCCTAACTAAAATCCTGACTGCGGCAGAGCCGCAACTGAGAAGAGGTGTTTCAATTCGGCTTTTATAAGCTTTTTAATTGTTCATTAGAACAATCTCGATTTTTCTAGATTTTTCTGGATGGCAACAGTAATTACAAGATATTTATTTATTAAATATTAAATGCACGCGCTCTTTTATTTTTATTTTCCGACGTAGTTTTCTCTTCACAAATCGTCTGCGTTTGCACGGGAAAATAAACCAATTTTAATTGCAATTCTAAATAAATAGCCAAATAAATAAGAAATCCGTAACTGTATAAACAAAAGTATTGAAATAAAATAAAAATATTAATTGTTTCTTTCACTATCTGGAATATATTTAATGCCTATTATTTTACAATAAAGCCTTGCAGTAGTCAAAACGGTGAAGAAAAGCAACATTAAATAAACTTGAAGGATCGTGTTCTCTTTGGTAACACAAACTCCACTAGATCCTACTAAGGAATCCGCCGACTTCTCGCACATGCGTAACAGCGCAGAAGAAGGGTAAAAATAACGTTTTATTATTCCTCAAACTCTGAACAGAAAAGGCACTTATTTCGTACTTGCAATAACACCGATAACTTGCTGTGGAACTTCAGAATCGTTACACAATAAAGTCAAATAGTAATATGCTGGGTTAACAAATTACATTAAGGCTAACTAGATTGACTCAACAACCTACCGGGCGTGATACTTATTTAAATGTCCAAAGAGGCGTATCAGCAACTCCACGTAACAGCATGGACAAACTCGTAACGTGCATTGGTTAGTGAAAACACGCTCTGAATAAACTTCATGATTCACCCGTTTAAATGCTCACTTCACTTAAATTTAAATTTGCATCCTGGCGAGGAAATGCGAGGGAATTTGAGGATAACAAAAATTTGGAAACCCTACAACCTGAGTATCCAAAACCACTCACTTCAAACTTTTTTTAAACAAAATTAATTTTATTCTTTAATGTTTGAAAAGTAGATACGTATTTTAACGAGAAAGCAAATGATATTAAAGTATCATAAGTAAAACAATGACGCTTTCGCAATGCTTACAGACATTGAAATGCCATTAAAGGCATTCGCTATGATTGTTTTAACAAGAAAATACCGAAACACTGTTTTGTCGAAACAGATAAACTCTTCTTAAACCTTAATTTGACATACAGATAATTGATCCAAGATGGCTGATCACATAGCTTACTTGGCATTTTTGAGTTCTTTCTGAAGTAACAATTAAATGTTTGCTGTTTTGGATAACATAGATAAAGCTGAAAGTTTAACTTTTCATCACTCGCAAATTGTATATGCTAAGAAGTTTCACAAAATTCCCGGACTTTTAACCTCTTCTTGCCCCTAAACAATAAAACATTAAAATTGTGTGTTTATATTTTTAAAAGATTTTAAGGATGATATAATAATTCAAGAATGCTAACTGCACTGTTAATAGAAACAACAGTTTGTTCTAGTAATTGTTACTATGGGCAAATGACACTAAAGTAATTTTTCCAATGACTTTCTACCTATAAGCTTTTGTTTAGAAATATTATATTTATCCGTTTCTATTTTTAGCTACCAAAAATAATTCCAAGTTATTTGAAAGAAATAACCTCATTTAGTTTAGATAAGCGGTGATTCTATGTATGTCAGTTATCAGCAAAAAATCTTCAATATTTCACTGATTCTTGTTCTAAAATGTGTATACATTATAATTTTAATACACTTTGCAATTTTTATTCTGTTAGCAATAAACATATCTTTAATTCTTTTCAAATCCTTGAATCTACAGCCTATACTAGTTATCTAAAATCTGCGCTCGTCTGTCTGTTTGTGGCGTCATCTCCTTTGGAACGGCAGGGAATTGAGTTTCGAGATAGGTACTTTCCCGGATTCCAAAAACCCGCGGAGAGCCATTTCGACCATTCTCATCTTCGTACGACTTTAATCAGCTGAAGTATTAATTAAAATCTCTGAAAAGACTAATTTTCGTTCACATTTTTCCGAGTGGCAACAATCTCGAGAGTCACTGGAGATAAAAGTGCTTTATGTCAAAAAGTGTTGCCACTTTCGCTTTCAAATCTTTGAGTTTGTTAATAAAAAATTTGTAAGTTTTACAAAATATGAGATAAAAATAGCATTGCCAAGCATTAAACAGGTTATTATTATAAAATATCATATTCCGACATTGAAGAAAGCGAGCGATTGCATGTGACGTCATTGTATGTCGAAACGTTTTCGTTAATGATATTTTAAATAAATAGCTGCTGTTGACATCTTTTTGTTTCAGGTTGGGGTAACTGACACGGTATGTTATTGCCATTGTTAATTCTTTCATTGATATTAAGAAAAAAATGTTATATTACATTAAATTTAAATCATGACGCCATACGTATAGGTATTAAAATCTGATGTGTTAAAAGTTTCTGCATCCTGGTTTGGCAACAAAAAAATTATTTACGAATTGGTTGTTTCTTGGAAAGAATGAACTGATTTCATTCATATTGAACTGTTTTTATACATTTTCTTTTCAAGTGTACATAGAACTTAAAAATTTTGCTTTTGCTGCAGCCCGCTAGGGGTATTGAACAATCAGACCCCTTGTAGAAAATAAATAATGAGGTAAAAAATATTAGAAAAATAAATGAAGCCATTTTATTTTTAAAACACAGACAGTAATAATATCCATCATTGAAGCCTTTTTCTCGTACAATTCATACATCATGAGAATTGTATTTATTGTTATTTCTCAATCAATTTTAATTATTTTAGGTGAAAGATGAAAGACCTGAACCAGGAAAAATGAAGTTATTGTCACTATTTCTATTAACATCCTTTTATTACATTATACAGAGTTACTACTTGCCGGTTAAAAATTTTCATCTCAAATTTCTTTTCATTGGACATTTGATCGAAACAGTGTTTTCTATTTTTATTATTTGAGAGCTTCACTTTTAAAAATCACATTAGCTCTGACCTCAATTGCTCTTCTCGAGAAACACCAATGTAACCTTTTTATTTTTATTATATTTTAACGTTTATTAGAAATAGCGATGGCTTTAAAGTACGAATTCTCAGCGCAATTAAAAAACGAACACTTCTAATGCTTTTCATTGTTTCTGCTCCAATGCATTTCCCTAAATTAATGTGTAGTTGTTAATACAAACTGAGCTTCTTTTAAAAATGATTCCATTTTCAAATGGTATAAAATACTTGGCAGTAGCAATTGTATTAAAAGTATGGTTCGAAATTTTTGAAAAGGTAAATTTTGCACAAATCTTATCTTTAGGTCTATGAAGAATTTAAAAAATTATAAATATCAGGAAAATAGTTCATAGCGCAGTTTGCATAGAAGTGAAGAGAAAAGAAGGCATCTTTTACAATTCAACAGTAAATTTCATTAATAGAGGTCGTTGAACCATATCGAAGAGCATTTCAATGGTCAGAACAGGTTAAAGACGACTATTTATTCATATTCAACCTAACAGTTACAATTCATATGTGTACCAATAGAAAGAAATTATTTAATTGTTTTCAATGTTATTCTGCTTCTGATCAAATTTCATTCATATTTATGCAGTTCTCTTGGTGAAGTTTTGACATACATTTATCCTCTGTCCTCTCTCCGCACTATTCCCGCCACCGCTTGTGCTTCAGGCTCGTGCAAACTACTCTTCGTTATACCAAACTGTTTAATTTTTTTACCCCAAAGAGATATTTTGCTCAGAATGGCTATTAATTTCGCTTTGGCATTTTACGTTGGTTCACTATAAACGGCGTTTCACTTTTCAGATTGTTGCCGCCAAATATTAGAGCCCTGCATTATATTTAAAGAAATTAAATAATGAAGCATCTACATGCATGTGTGGCTGTTTCTCGCACTGTGAAAAATCAACGGCACCGACAGAGATCAAATTTTGAATAACATTGTCCTCCACTCGAACATGGCATCTGGAAGCTTAAATTTGGAATCTGATTAATTACCTGTTTCACATTTTGTGAAACTTGAACGAATTTTCGATTAACAAACTCAACGATTTCAAAGTGTGCAATGGCAACACTGTAGGAAAAAATAAACATTATTATCTCAAGCGCACGAGACTGTGTATCGGAAATTCTAAAGATATGTTCATTTTAAATTATTTTGCGATATTGCTGTTGAATTTAATTTTATAGTTTATTTGCGAAGAGTATGATATTTAATAAATAAAGGTAACCTACGAAATGTTAAAAAAAGTCCCTTTGGGCGAAATATAAAATCTGAAAGCTTTCAGTTTTTTTGGATACATTTAAAAAAAATTTTTTTTAATATTTGCAGATTTTGAACCATGGTGTAGCTTTGAGCTTTTGCTTTTATGTTTATACGAGATTTTTATCCCTGGAATCCTTTGCTTCGTAGATTACTGCAGTTATATAATACGAATGTCCTATGCGTAGCATACCTTATAGCGCAAATAGTTTATTACTTCCTTTTCCGTGGATATCAAAATTTCATCAAAATTTCCATACCATCAGCATTCAATAGATCTCTGTCTGACAGCTCAGTCAAAGAATTTGAATGGAATCAGAGAACCCATTCATGTTGTTTGTTCAATGGTCATTAACACCATATGGTGTCTATTTTGGTGGGGTGTGGTGGTTGTACTCTGGGGGCGAAATTAAAAGAAAAAAAAAGGCCGACCAGCGGTCGAGAAGTAAAAGCTGTTGAACATTGATAGTTCGGTCCGGAGTTGAATCTTGACGAACGGGCTAGATGTATGAGTGTTTTTGTGGTTTTTACCATTTATAACAAGGATACGAGCCGATTTCGCTTAAAAATTCATCCACTGGGCATTCCTCCTTTTCCATTTAGTGCCTAATGGAGTAGCACTTAATAAATAAAACAAAGTTAAAATAAGGGTGCTTTCCTTTACGGATGGAATGTGGATGATTTAGATTTTAGTAATTGTTTTGTGTACACTTGCAGAAATTCTTGCAGCAATGTGAAACGCACACACACCCGAAAACAAAATCAGTCCAAGATATCGGCACAGCTCTTTATATCCGATTTTCATACTTTTGGAAACTGGTTACAGCAGTACAAGATGCCATAAAGGGCAAAGGAGATTGATCGGGACTATTGATCCGGAATTATGATTCATTTGCCATAATTCTTATAAACCGGCTTCATTACAGCAGGGTGGTACTATAGTAATGTTATTTCGAGTACAAAATGATTAAAGTTGGAATATCCAATTCTTTTCTTGAAAATTTTAACGATTTTTAATTCCATAACAGGCAATGAAATTGGCTTTATTTTCCGTATTCTATTTTATTCTTATGCGCAAGAAGATATGTATGCATATTAATAAGCTAATCACGCACTGTTAATGAAAAATGACATCAAGTTTTAAAAAAATGATATCGTGTGTGCTTTGCGCGTGATGACCACTAATACCTTAACCTAAATCCAGTCAGCAAAATCAAATGTACCGTATTTCTTGACATTGCTCTTAATATTCATTTTATTATTCAAATGAGCTGTTCAAGGTAACGTGTCTGCCTGTAGGAGATATAATGGTTTCCAAAGCTGATGGCTGGATGCGCATTTGAAAGTCTCAAGTAGCTCTACTTTGAATGATTTCATCGACACGCTAGTGATTAAGACTTATAAATATGAAGGCGAAAGAACGTATAAACAATTCGCGTTAATGGTCAGTTGCTACTTTATGAATAAAGGTTATTATTATCAAGGGAGAAAATATGATTTATAGCCCAAATGTGGCTTGTTCGAATATGTAATTACTGGGCAAGATGGAAATGAGTTTGATTAAAGATGGCGACATGGAAAGTGAACCAATCTAATCTCAATAACTTATATGATAAATGGAATCTCAAGGAGAAGTAGGAAGAACTGCATTTAAGCGTAGGCATAATTTAGAGTTATATTTAGGTTTGATTTTAACTGGCGTAATAAGTGCATAATGCTGTAAGGATAGTCAAGCAAATTTCCTCGCCATTGCATAGTTATATTTATAGAAAAGCGTATAGATTCTTTCGATGCCAATCCGAGATAGGATAATTTTGATGACAAAAAGTGTGTCAGATAGTCATTATTTCAAGTAATTTATATGTTAGGCACAGGTAAGGTTTCACGTAATTTTTCCTCATATTGCAAGTAAAATCTCCGAAAGATGGCAACCTGCAATTCTAAACGATGATGATCTTCTGTGAAGATTTGTCATCTCTGAAAGCATGATTTTCGGTGATGTAGAGTATAGGTGTTTGTTATGATGCCGAGTGCACGATGTTTGTTTATGCATAGATGTTTGTTTAGGGTTGGTGGTCATTGTCAATATTTCATTGTATTCATTATATCTCAAATGCACAAACTGTTGCTTTATTTGGTACGAGTAGGCACGTAAAAATTTATATCGACTATTTATGGCACCTGGGATGTTTTGCGAGGCATATCCAGCAGCACATCCTCTTGACTAAAATCCCTGCTCGATCCAGGACGTTTGGCAGTCTTTAGTTTATATATTGTAATCAGCCTATTAAGCTGTAAAAGTCTTTTACTTTCTGTCTTATACGAGCACTCGTTCGAGCAAGACTTTTAGGTGCCTATGAAAGCCTTTCTCTTTTGTTTTTACATCTTATATATACAGTTTTAGGCCTATATCGGTATTTGACATACTCTTCTACTGAAAATGAACTTTTTCATGTTTAATCACATTAATAAAAGGTATATGAGTCATTTTGTTAATTAAGTACTAAGTAAAACATCACTAATGTCTTAGTTTTATTTTAATGCAAGTGAAATTTTTTTAATACTCCTAGAAATTATCTATACGTTATGAAATTTATAGAAACACTATAGTATCATTAAAGAAGAAATTTTAAAGAACCAGCCAACCAAAGAAAAGATCAACAGTTTTTAAAATAATGAAAATTATATAATATTAAATCAAAGGTTTAAGTAATAAGTGAAGATAAAGTCATTGAATACTTAAGGATTATTATTGCTTACTGTTTGGCCTAATATCATTATAATGATAAGGAAATTGTTTAAAATATTACTAGAAGATATCATTATTTGACGTAGATATCAACAAGTGCAGTTAATAAAAATGGCTCAGAATGGCTTGCTTTGAGCCCCCCCCCTACTCCAGATCACCACGAAACTTTCATGTGCTCGTAGGACGAACGAGACCGCAACTTGCACAATATAATAAAATGAAAGGCAACAAAATAAAGTATACTTTTATTGTAGTTCCATACATTCATAATACATTATAAATTTGTGGTGGATGATGTTATTGCACTTCGTTTTCAATAGTATTCCGAAGGTATTCAACTGAATTTAGGTCCAGATTCTCGGCAGTGATTTCAAAGGGAGATTTCAGTGGCTTGTTTCCGGAACCAAGTGAAAGCCAGCGAGATTATAATAGAAGCAGTTGTCCTGGCATACACCATTTCCTTTTAGATGGCAAAATTTAAGCAGAGACGCAACTGATAATCTAGCAGATCTACGTACTTAAATTCAGCAAAGATGCTTGGTGCAAGTATCACAAGTCCCAAGCATTCATGAGAAAGAACACATCAAACCATTCACGAAGCCACCATGATCTCGTACCGTTCATCTATCACACTCTATACATAGCTTCACTGTATGTATAGGATTGGCTCCATGTTCTTAGCCAGCATGATGAAGTCGGAACCGAAACTCATCACTACATGCTATTCACTTCCAATCGTCTATGGTCCAATCACCATGCTCTGTGGCCTATGAAACAAGTTTAGCACAGTTGCGTGCAGTGAGAAATGGTAATCAAGTGGGTGGACGGTTTATCTACAGCTGCACAATCCATCTACTGAGTATCCTAAGTGACCACTCATTCAGTTGGGTAGTAATCTGAGCTATGTTTGGTATCCTTGGTTACATACAGTACGATTACGTCTTAGAAGATCACGATCATTCAAAGCTGCATGTCCCTTGCAGTTTGCCTGAGTACTCTTTGTTTTCTGATACCTGTATTCTCTTGTCAAACTCTTGATGCTATGGTACGCTTAAACTCAAATTCTTGAAATATTTCTGAAAATGAATACCCTGACACATAAGTCATTCGACTTATGCGTCAGGGTTTATTATTTGTCCTCGATAGAAGATGTCTAAATCACGAGTTAAACTCGTCGTGTTACTTTTCACAACTATTTAAGAGAGAGCTACATTTCCCCCAGGTGTGACGTGCATACGAATCAGTTTACCTTAGAAAATCCTCCACGAAGACATCCCTTCGCTTAGGCAGATAGCCCTTGAGTGTTTTGCTATAATTAAGCTTGGATTTTTGCTTCATTCAGGTTTTACTTCCTTTCCTCTCTTTTCCAAATTTCATTCAAATTAAGTTATTTGAATTGATGATTTCAGTTTTAATTCATTTTCAGAATTTTAGGCATATTACATTTATTTTCTTGTTGTTTTTTGTCAGGTTATAAGTCTTCCATTTTTATATAGTTTTATTCCCCTAAATAATTTCGTTTCTTCATAGTTTTGACTTCAAAAAAAATATCTTAGCTTTTATTTTACAATGGTTGCTTTTGATTTGGAAAGTTTTTTAGCAGCTTTTTCATCTGTTCAAAATTTAATTAATATTTGTTTAGGACATTGCTCTTGATATATATAATAGTTATTTAGCACATTGCCTTTAATGTACCCACTGATAATTTATTTGTGTATCAGTTTTATATATATATATATATTTAAGATTCAGATATCTGGAAAATTTATTTAATTAGTTTAACTGATTGCTTTCGATTTATTCTTATTTCTTGAGAATTCATTTTATGATCCTTTTAAAACATTTACAATTTTTATTTTGGAGTCAAGACGAAGCAGGTTATATCTTGATGATTAATTAAGTTAAAGAAATTTTAAAACCATTTACTTTGTTGCGCTTTTAAAACAATTAAATTTTAACTATTGGCTTTTTCTTTTAAATTTTAAATTTTTTTAAATAATTTTTCTATTATTAAGAATCATTTAGCTATCATTCAGAAACGTGGGTTTGTTGAAAATTCCTCGTCTACTCCTTGAAAAATAACAAAACATTTTTAACAGTTTATTTATATTTTATATCCGTTTCATTAATTTTATTGAACTTTTTTTTAGTGTTGAAATAATTATGCGTTTTTTTTTTTTTTTTTTTGGGTAATTTTTT
>KK112100.1:535388-569174 GCA_000611955.2 Stegodyphus mimosarum
GTATTTCTTGGAGGTTTTCTCACCTTTAACGATACAATTTTGATTTAATTATTATCTTTTGATATATATGTATATCCCAACGCATGTACATTTTCCGATTGTCTGTTGATTTAAAAATACCTTTTTTTTATTTTTCGCTTTTTCTGCTCGCTTTCTACTCCATTTCATTAAATTCATAAACCTTTCTGACGATAATTTAATTTATTTTGTTGCTGATTATTTAATTTGGAAATTACGTCATTTGCAGAAGACTTCATGCATTACTTGATTTAATTTTTATAATATCCAAAACTGTGATATATCAAGCACAAAGATTACTGTTATTTAATGAATGGAAATTATATGCACAATTTCAACATTATTAAAATAAAGCAAAATTTTCACATACGTATGTATTTCAATAATTAGAAAAGTGCAGAAGAATGAGGAATTAAATTCCTTAGTGCTGATTTCAAGTCCTTATTATTCTCCAAAGTTACGCTATTTATGAATTACTAGCTAGGTTATACACTTTACTTCTCTTATCGAATTCTACAGCTAATAGAATCATCAAATTACGCAATCAGATTTCATCACAATTTTTACTGCATCACTGACAGAATGAGATAATAGTTACAGTACAATAATTCATAGCTCTGTGTATTACAGGCCTTCAGCGTTGCACCTGAACGTCTGTATGGCAGCAAACCCACCAAACTCGTTAAAATAATGGGAAATGCCGAGTCACCTCTTTTTCTAAATATATCTGGAGACAGGATATAAAGATGCCATAAGTCTTGATTCTGTTAGGAGCTGTATAAGCAAACAACATTCTAACGATCGTGCAGCCAGTTTCTTACCATTTCTTTCTTTTTTCTTACCATTTCTTTCTTTTTTCTTACCATTTCTTTCTTTTTATATCTGTATGTCTACCGCATATTGACTTCCAGACAGGCTAAGTTGCAAGACGTTAATTGGACACATTAATTAAATTAATTCTAGGAACACTTTTATCTTTTCTTTTAAGACGACATTTAAAATCCCAGCAATCTCTCTATCCTTGGGGCATAAAAATGTACCAAAATAGTAGTAGTATCATTTTACTTCTTATCACATTGTAATCGTTCTAGTTTCAGGGAATCTTATTAACCCGGATCACTAAACAATTAAATTAAAGCTTAAGATTTAAACTGGACACTCGTGTGTGATTTAAGGAATGTTTTTTCTCTTATCAATTTTTCAGAAAATCTTATTAACTCGGATCACTAAACAATTAAATTAAAACTTTCTTAAAATTTAAACTCGACACTCTTGTGTGATTTAAGGAATGTTTTTAGTCCAAAGTGGCTTTGACCCTGAAGACTATTGCTTCCGTTTTGCAATTTTGCGTTGAATTATTATAAATGTCCGATCCACTTTTCAAATTGTTGCCACCAAATGTTATCGTCCTGTATTATATTTAAAGCAACTAAAAGAAGAATCTGCATAAATGTATGTATATTTCTCGCATTGTGATAAAACGACGGTACCTAGAGCTATTCAGTTTTGAATGACGTAATACTATTGCGAATATGGGCATCTGAAAGCCCACATTTGAAATTTGGAATTTGTTTTATTATCGATTTCATATTTTGTATAACATGAACGAACTTTCCCAAGGATTTCAAAGCGAGCAATGGCAACGTTGTACAGAAAAAAAAAACATTTTAATCTCCAGCGCGTGAGACTGTGTATAGGAAATTCTGAAGATAAGCTCAGTTTAAAATTATTTTGCGATGCTGCTCTTGAACTGAATTTTATGGTTTAAGTGCGAAGAACATGATATTTAATAAATAAAGGTAACGCACAAATGTTAAAAAAACGCCCCTTTCAACGTAATTTAAAATCTGAAACATTTCAGATTTTTTAGTCCAAAGGGGCTTTGTCAATGAAAGACTATTGTTTTTACTTTTTGCGATTTTGCGTTGAATCACTCTGAATATCCGTTTCACTTTTCAGATTGTTGCCACCAATATTACTACCTTCTATTATATTTGACGAAATTAAATAATGAAGAGTCTGCATAAATGCATGTATGTTTCTCGCATTGTGATAAAACAACGGTACCTAGATTCATCCAAATTTGAATGGTGTAATCCTACTGCGAATATGGGCATCTTGAAGCCCAAAGTTGAAATTTGGAATTTGTTTTACTATGAGATTTATATTTTGTAAAATTTTAACAAATTTTTGATTAACAAACTCAAGGATTTCAAAGCGAGCAATGGCAACGTTGTACAAAAAAAAAAAAAAAAAACGAGTGAGACTGTGTATCGGAAATTCTGAAGATTTGTTCAATTTAAAATTATTTTGGGATATTGCTCTTCAACTTAATTTTATGGTTTAAGTGCGAAGAACATGATATTTAATAAAAAAAGGTAGCACGCAAAATGTTGAAAAAACGCCCCTTCGGACGTAATTTAAAATCTGAAAGGTTTCAGATTTTTTTTTTTTTTCTTCCTGGTATCAGTTTTTAACTCACCGAAACGTTTTCAATCAAGTTCATCGTGACATTCTTCTAGGGAGCACGAACTTTATCACGGATGCTGATGGGGAAAAAAGGAAATTGTGTCGTTTTGGTTTTGACCCAGAAAGATGACTACGGACCGGCCGAAGGTCACTGAAGAAGCAGAAGGACCGGACTCAAACCTCCTACTAACATACTTATCTTCTCCCACCTGTTTTACGAGCCATCATTCACGTGGTTTTCCCAGATACTGCATATGCATTGCTTTTTACTTTAATTCACTGCACAATGCGCGCGAAATCATAATCTACGGATTTGATTCCTTGAAAGACGGCAAGCAGAATATAGATGCGATAATGTTAGCGTTTTAGATGTATAAAATTTTCCGAAAAATTGAAAGTTCTCTAATTATAGTTGTATAACACTTTGATACAATAGCTGCCAATTTTTTTTTTATTTTAAAAATTCTTGGCTTGGCTTTACTCTGAGTAAATACTTGTTAAAGTGGATTAACTCTGCTACACTTTTGTAGCTGTAGAATTTACTTTACAGTCAGATTTTTCATTAAAGAAAGACGATGTTAAATTAATAATGAACAAATCACAGATTAATTCGAATTTGTTATAACTCTTAGTTTCAGTTCATTATTATTGAATTGTAGAGACATTAGGTTCATTTCGAAGCAGAAGAAGAAAAAAATGAGCAACGTCTTCACCGGGACGCGTAATGGCAAACCGCACATTGAGTTGATCAATGTTAACGAATTTCGCTTACTGCGCATGCTCAGTAGCGCACCGTTGGCGTGGGAGAAAGTACTGGCGAATAAAAATAAACAACCCTACACAAGCCTGTTCGTCATGTAGGCCTTAGCGACTCTTTACGATTGCAATACTATGTACACTTTTTTTGTGCTTGTTGAATTTGCTTTTGTTTCATTTCATTTTGGTTTATTTTGTTCATAAACATCACATTTAATATCAGTTATCTGTAATAATTTCTTTGGTTTTAATTCAGTAATTTAAACCAGATTATTCCTTAAGTTGTTAAAGTATTTATGAATGGAACGCATGGTAAATAATCGATTGCTTTTATTCCTCGGAAGTACAATCAATTACCAACATCATGTAATGTTTTCTGTTTTGTAATCCTTCTTAAACGAAAATTTGGGAAGCTCACAATCGATATTTACACTCTAAGTAATGAAGCAAAGTAAACTTAAGTTTTAAAACCCCGAGCTGGTTATGTCCAGATAACAGAATATCAACCATATACCATATTTACCTTCTTTTAAAATGACGCCAAAGTCGTAATTGCGCCAAATTCTCTTCTGGGCATGCGCAGTGTGCGTAATTCGTTTAACTTGTTCAACTGAATGTGCGGTCTGCCATTACGCCACCGGGGGGGGGCTCGAATCAAGGACCTCTCGCATACGCATCGAGCGTACTGACTACTAAACCACGAAGGCATGCGAAGAAGACGGAAAAAATACCTTTTAGAATAGAGAAAAAGGTATTTTCGTTCTGTGAAAGATTTGGTTTATTTTTGTACGGATTTGGTCGTATTTTCGTATTGAGAAACGGTGTTGTTTACGTACGTAAGAGTGCATTTATTTTAAGCTTTTGTTTAGCTCACTTGTGATATTTGTCACTGATGTGAAAAATGATTTGTATTGATTTTTAAACTATCGAACTCAGGTTTTGCATACACACTTTTTGTGAATGATAGTATTTTGCGGTGAAGCGATGTTTTTAAAATTTGATTCAGATTTTTTTCCGTTTTAAATTTAATGCTGAGAAGATGTTTCACACGTATCTTTCTTTAACGAACAAACCAAAAACCTCAGATTTTTACCGTTTTTAGCATGAAATAAGGGGGAAAATATTTTAAATGGAACTCATATCATATTTTAATGTAATTTCTGATATTTTGGTGAATTTTCGAAATTTTTAATTTTTTAAGACTATTTGGGGTACATCATTACAAAATTTCAATATGTTATTTACAAAGTTTTGAAATTTTCATAGTTAAAAAAAACTTTTTTGCCTTCTTGAGAAACAAGAAAGATTTTAAAAAAAAAAGTATTGATTTGACGATTTTGTACATTTTTAAAGAATTATACTGCACTGTGGAATATAAAATGAAGTAATGTTATTTTTGCTGCTGTGACTTATCTCCATACTGTGAGACTAACATCAGAACAAACCCGAGAAATTCATCTTGGCAAGAAGCGAAAGATTGCGCCTGTCGTTGGCAACAACCTTGAGCACTATACAGGCGACAGTACGACTTTGCTCAATTCCACCCCCAATTTTGACGCAGAGCACCCCCGGGGCGAAGGAATCGGAAAGTCTCCCACACTTTTTCGCCTACCAACAACCTCTCGAGAGGATTTCCTGCTCGCAATAGAGTGCCCCATGCCGCACAGACACTATACATTTACAAATTTCCATGCCTTCTCCAAAATTCGAACTCGAACCCTTCGATACGGCAGTCAGCGTCGCTAACCACTCTCCCGTTTAGGCGTCAGGGTAGTATTTATTCTTCCTTAGCCATGTCTTTGTAATATACTTTTAGGGTTATGATGTTACTTTTCCAGAATACTTTTCTTGTTTCCTCATAAATCCTCTACTATTTTTTGTTCATTGAATGACTGATCTCCCTCCCCTTGTTAAAAAGAACTACGTGAAGCAGATTGCATAATACAGAAGTGTTTTTCACTTTATAAATGCTGCTTCTTCCTCCCACTTTTTGATAGATATATTTTGCATTTACTAGTCATTTCACTTTATTAATCTTAAAAACAACACAATTTAAGGATTCATTAGCGTTAAAAATTATGTGCGATGTAATTCACTATGGTGTGCTTTATTTGTTTAATTTCCTAAGTTTTCATGCATTTTTCTCAGAATTTTATTTTAGAAGTCGATTTTTTTTAATTTTGCATTGACAGGTAGCATTAGATTCTTTTATAGGGCTTTCAGGTTCCAATATCCAAAACTGTATCTGTTACGAAGATTAGAAATTTTCTAAGGTTATGCAACAAACCTTTTAAAATAAGAAGGATAAAAAGATACTAATTACTCGCCTTTTTAGAATTTTTTTTAATTAGCATTTTTTTAAACAGTTCATTGTGTTTGTCTCTATGGTCAAAACTTCGCCATAGCGAGAAACTTGGACTATTTCTTGATTTATTTTTAAACTACTGACTATAACTTTGACTTCTTTTTGAACTGTTTCTTGGTAAGCAATCCAGGTAAAATTTTGTGCATACATGCATTATAGAGGATGATGCAATATAGTAAATCGACTTGTTTTCTAAATTTGATTTAGATGCTGGATAGACGGGAATATGGTTAATAACTAGGACTAGCATACCCAAGGGTCCGGATTCGAATCCCGGAGAAGGCATGGATGTAAATTGTGTGTCCTTTCATCGGAGGTGACGGTTACCGCCTGTAAGATGGCTCCATAATAAAATTATCACTGTTTTAGTGGTGGCCAAAGCCTAAAAATGGCTACAGTTCGCCATGAAAAAAATTATTTATATTTTTTAAAATTTAATATTGGAAAGATTTTTTGCAGACATCTTCGCTTGATGAGAAATTAAAGCTCTCAGACATTTCCAGCTTACATTTAGGGATAAAACGGGAAAAAATCTTCTAAATAAAGTTTATATGAAATCTGTAACACAATTTCTTTTTTTTTCCTTTTAGCCCAAAGGAGCGTTAGGTCAGAAGGACAATTAATTTCGTTTTGGTATTTTGCGTCGATTCACATGTCCATATCACTTTTCAAACATTTTAATGCCACGAAATATGTTTAGTAAATACCTGTAATCTTGAGTTCCATTTACATATTTTACATATTTTAGATTAGATTCACAGAAAGAATCTTTTGCGAAAGAATTTTAGAATTCCTTTTCCATATCACAAAAATGGGCAGTGAAATTAAACCATTTACAAATTTCAAGTAGATTATGTTTGTAAAATATTGCTGTATAGGAAAACGCAGAACTTTTTACTTCTTCAAGGAAATATTTTTAAAAATTAGAATCGAAACAAATTATTCATTAAAATTCTGGATGAGAAAATCTATAAAGCTTATAAGGTATTTTCTCCCTTCTTCCAGCATGCCTTCGTGGTGTAACGGTTAGCACACTCGGCGCGTATTCGAGAGGCCCAGGTTCGAGTCCCGACGAGGCCATTGCTCATTTTTCACGTTCCCCGCATCAAAATAGCCTAATATCTGTACAAGCTGTTAAATTAAATACATGTCCTAGTTTAAAACTGAAATTGAAGGAAATGGACTCAGATTTTTCCTCATTTTCAAAAAATCCAAAATAGTAAATTAGCCAAACTGCAAATTATTAATAGCTGTTATACATCTGCAACAGAAAACATCTTATGACGTACATTTCTGTTAGAAGATTACGTCTAAAACTAACTTGAAGTAAAAACTACTCATCGATTTGAGCATCACTTATAATTATAGTCGTTAAAGCGACCATAAAGAGGAAAATCGTTGGAATCGTGGGGATTTTTATAGTTTCTATACAATATATGGGCAGTTAACCAGCTAAATGCAATATGCTAATTGAGTGAAACAATAACATTATGCTTAAACAGTATTTTTAGTTAATGACTTGAATTACCTTATCCCCAAATGGTGTTGGAAAAAATCTAATGTACTTGTAGTAATGATAACAACTTTTATAATGCTCACCTAGATTTGGAAATACAAGAAATACAAGGCACTTGTAAATGATCATTTATTGGCACTTATTGCTTAACAGATACAGAACACACACACAAAAAAATTAAGACCTAAAGTTCTAACCAATAACATTTACCTTAAACGTTTCAATCGTTCAGTAATTTAGAAAAGTACATTATAAACAATGAAAGGAAAAGTGGTACTGAACTGTAATTGCTTTGTCTTGATAAAAAACGGCAAAACTCAGCTGGAAGCTGATTTAAACACTTTTTGATTAATGGGTAACATAGTATTTACCCCCAAAGTCTTAATGTTTTGCGCTTTAAAAAAAAAAAAGTTTAATTGAACTTTGCAAAACTTTCGCACTGTTGTGTTGCTTCGTCTAAGCAAAGCGATCAGAATAATTGATGGGGATTTGATTCCTTTGTCAATGTCTACAAATAAATAAGCTAAATAAATAAGTAAAGTAAGGAGTTCGTTTTAAAACTTCTTTTCTGAAATCCTTACTAAGCCTTAAGGTACATTTTACTTCCGTGTAAATAAAAAAAGAAAAGAACTCATTTATGTATCTTTTTGGTTTGTATTTCTTCGATAATAGAGCAGCAATGTTCTCACAGCGTTGACTGAGCTTAATAGCGCTGGACAAATAAAACTGAGCATCTTTAGAGTTAAAATGCTTATCAAAAAGGCGAAAGAATTGTTTAGAATTCAAGATTAATTTTATAAAATCAGGCTTTAGGTTAATAAGGACAAAAGAGATGGATGTTTACAAATCTCTGAAGAGACGTAATTCGAATCAATATATTTTTTTTAAAGTAAACTGCTTTGGCAGTTACAGTTAACCCTTTTAGGAAAACTAACCGCAGCTGCGGAAAATATCGTTTTTGTTCTAGCTGATAAAACGTTCGTTTCGTTTTAAAGAAGACGATAATCAGCGACTAGGATTGTCTGTTTGCTCAATGAATTTGCCCCGTTCAAGGCTTTGATAATCTGCTAAAGAAAATTACTGACGTAGATACGTGGCTTATCATTCTATTAACATCGTTATAGTAATAAAATAACAAATTAAGTACAAAGATAAAAAGCGAATATTTTAGCGAAGGTAAAATAGATAAATATACTAATGCAATTACTCTACAAATAATACAGTCTAAGCGAATAAGTCTGTTACGAATTTTATATATATGTAAATAATTTTAGTGAAGATATGTTTAAAACTGTAGTAGCTTTTGTGTAATGTAATATGAAAATTAGAAGAGCCAAAGCTCTGCTGAAAAAATAAAATTACAGGGGCAAGTCGATATAACATTGAAGTAAATGGCTATCTCTCTAAACTGGGCAGATATCGCCAAGATGGCGATGATTTTTGCGACCAATTTTTGTCGCAAATTTGATGAGAAATCGCCAAAAGTTGGCAAACTTGGTGATATTTGCGTCAGGTCCCTGTATAACTGTAACTGGTACTGTAATTGAATAACTTGTGGGGTCCTCACGCATTTTGGCTAAAGCAAATGTCGAGGAACCTAGTGAACTGTTAAGCGACTTATCACTGAGTTCAAATAACTAAAGTCGTAGACTCAAGAAGGGTTAACTATCCTTTATTTCACTCAAAATAAGATGAACAGTTGGCCCCTTTCTCGGGCTTACAACAAAGCCTTCACTCGGGCTTAAACTCAGAATAAGAAATAAGAACTAAATTATAACTAAAAGCGGATTAATCGAAACTAACACAAATATCTAGGGTAGTTGGCCCTTAATTGAAACTAGCCCGCGAATATGAAAAGGCACGCAATATACAGCCGAGCGTAACAACTTCAAGAGAGACGTAGACCGAAGGAAGCAAACACGCGCTACTCAGAATTCCTATCTCTCTCTTACGAAGTAAGTTGAACTTTCCTTAAATACCCCTTCTAACTCATTTGCATTCAACGCAATTCTGAAAACGCATTCTGGTAAGGAGATATAAGTGGAAACAAGAATCGATAGGAAAGCACACTGAAATTAAAATAACTGTTATAAAATAAAAATGTACCTTACAAACTGTAATATATCCCTATATGTAACTGTAACCATATCCGGCCCTCATATGCCTTCCAGTAATTCAAGAAGTGGAAAGTAGTAGAGATTTCTTGGCGGTTGGGAGAAAACTATATAAGACCGGGAAGAGCACCAGTTTCTCAATTCAGAGTCGACTACGGAGTATTGAAATATCTCCGTGTGAACTTCGCTCTTTAGATGCGCTCTCATTTATTTGCGCGTTGTATTTAACGTTTTTAGTAGATTGAAACGAAACTACTGATTGTGTTCTGTGATACCGAGAATAGCTGTACGAGTATTTTTGTGGAAAATTCCAGAGCTACCGTCGGTTCTCTGTGTATTCAATCTGTTACGAACCCGTACGCACTCAACAGAACGTTAAAATCTAAAAAAGAAATTTTTTCTGTAAAACAAAAATGAAATTCAAATTCAAAGTTATAAATTTTTTAATTATTTCTAAAACACTCATTATTCATTAAACTATTTTATTCAGTAGTTTCCTCAATAATTTTAGCATATTTTCTAATCACCTCTTTTTATTTACAAACATCTGAATTTAAGATTAAAATTTACGAAGCTGTTTAAGACAAGCAGGGATACATTTCCTAGATTGCATCACATAATGACGATCCAATAATACTCAAAATAAAGGGGAAGCTTCATTTCAGTTTTTATGCAGAACAGGCTGAGGGACTGATCTAAAAGTATTTCATTCTTGTTCCTTTGCCACCAGTCTCTCGAGACAATTCCGGTTTGAGAATACTTTAAGTACCCCCCTGCTTTAAAGAATATATACCCTTAACATCCCTGTCTTCTCGGAAATTCGAAGCCTAAGGCTATAGCAGCCACTTCTCTACCACCATGCCAACAGAATGGCACAAAATATATAAAGAGTTACAATTTGATAACAAAATTATGCATTTTGATGACTGCCGGGCCATATTCAACTTCCTTCGCACTAATGTTACAGAATATTATTACAATTTCCAGTACCGATGTTTATTATGTTCTCAGCAGTATTTATCATTTTCAGAATGAGAAAATAAGAATTTTTACACAAAAACAAGGAGTTCGGCCAGTGGGCAAGAAGACCAATTTTTCGGTGCACATAATTGAAAGTTTACTGTTAATCCCACTTGGTAAAAAGTATTGCAGTTGATAGATAAACTGATTTAATTCACTTTTCTACTAAGATCTTCAAATGTAAGCAATGGCGGCGTCTTTAAACTCACTACCACTTAAACAGACTTTAAATTGCTTACAATTCTACAACTATTGCATGCAGATTAATTAAAGGCATAAAATCCTTAACTGGAACATAGGAACAACATAAATGTATCACTTTTAAAGCCCAAAATGCGAAGTTTACCGATATATAAGAATACAAAAAATGAACTCGCCTAGCTGGGTAAGAGTGAATATGTATATATATATATATATATGTTTGGGGCTGCCGATTCGGAAGGTGCCAAAAAGGGAGGTGCACAACTACATGTTACAGCATACCCATACACAAAATTTTAACGTTCTGGGGCTATTTGTTTTCGAGTTATGCGAGATACAGTACATACGTACAGATGTCCCGAAAAAAATCTCTTCCAAATCCATTTTACAAACCGTTTTGGAAAAAGAGTCTTTTATTCTGTCGGCATGTACAGATACCACATAAAAACATCGTTTAAATAATTTCGAGTGCGGTCAAAATGGAAATTTTCGTTGGAATATTTTACCCGAAATTTTTCGCGATTACAATACTACCTTTACTTCATACAATGAAGAAAAAAGGGCCAAACAAGGCAGGTTCTTTTAAGAACTCAACAATTTAGTAATGCCATTAAAGTTTGTAATAAAACTCTTGTTAGACCTGAAATTAAAAAAAAAAATCTGTTTTTCTTATTCTGTTAAACGTAAAAATTTGAAATGGCAGAAATGTATTGCTCTATGAATCATAATGCATAAGGTAAAACTTTCTGATTAAAAGATATGGAATACAATACCATCATTATGCACAATAATGTGCATATATATAGTCAGAGAGACTGAAAATATGTTACGCAAATTAAGGAAGTTTAATGCCATAAATATAAAGAGAAGGAATAAAAATTGTAAAATTAATTACAAAACATTGACATTTCTAGGAGATATTCGTATTTGTTAATATGAAATGCTGATACAGCTTAAAAAAATAATTGTGTTGCGGTAACACTATAGTTACGCTTAATTGTGTAGACGATGTACAAATTTTCACGCTCCCTTGATTTTAGACAATTAAAAAAAGGTCCAAAAAAATTAGCATCTTTCTAATCAGATTCTATAGAAATCTTGATCTTCTTTCACAAAATTTAGCAATGTTACAATTTTTTTTTTCATTTTGTACAACCATGAAAGTAGGTTTTATGTACATTAAATTTAGGCACATCCGAACGAAGCTACATTTCATGCAGCTTAAGCAATAAATCTCAAAACGCTTTGTTTCTAAATTATTTAACCTTGGAAATATCCTTAAAACTGTTGGAAACACATTTCGGTATTTTGTGCAGAAGCATTTCAAGAACATATTTTCCAATAAAAGTGTCAAAAAATGGAACTATTTTTAAATCTGTGGAAAATCAATGATCTAAAGATTTTCAATTTTTCAAGATCTTAGACACTGTACAATCAAAACATTTCACAAACTGTTTTACGTCTGCTCGAAACCAATCCTTCCATATTTTTCAATATTTGAAAGCTACGTTTTTCTTCGGTGAATATTCCAAAGTATCTAGAATCTTCAAAAAAACTTTCCAATATATACATTATGAAAACTCTCTACTTACAAGTGGAAGCATGCACTTCAAGGTAGTGCTGTTCAAGGGCCAATTGTACATACCATAGGATTTGATTTTTAAATCAGCGTTATATCTGAGAATATCTGTTGTCATTTGGCGAAATCCTTCCCTATTCTGCGATTTGCCTCAGGAAATGTAGCTCACATGAATTTAAATAATCTAAGACATGCCAAATTCACGCAAAAACGTGTTTTTGATGACTTACAGAATGGTTTTCCGGGTGAATCATTAAGTGGCTAGACAAGTATTTCCCCAATATTTGGGTCAAACTGTTTACGAATGGACTTCTTGTCGCTCAGGGGAATATTCCACTCTTTCTCTAACAAGGAGAATTGCTATTTTCTTTTTGCTTGTATAGTATTTCTTATTGAAAGTGACAGGTCGATTGTTTCATTCTTGATTTCATTGTAGTGAGTATTCAACGCGACCTTCTACGTGCAATACAAGGAAGACCTATGGATGAATTCGCAGTGCTGCATCAGAAGGATGGTTTGCGTCCTTGGTGGGCCTAAAGCATGATTTTAAAAACGTTAAAGAAAGGAAATTATCGATATTTCTGCGACTAGTCATTGTGAATCTCAAAAGAAAAGGAAATGTTTTTTCACTTTAAATTTTTGTTTACCTTTATGTCACAAACGTATTCATTCATCAGCTCTTCGATATGCCTTGCTGACGCTAATTACATCTGAAGACCTTTAACTTCTGATGTGCATGAGTTCATCTTTTATTAGTATGTGATGAAATGTTTCATTTGATCACTAATTTTTTTTGTTCATGTTGTTATGGTAAAAGCAAACAACATCCAGTTATATTTCATGGGCAGTAAAGGAAATTATTAAAATATCTAAATGTTCTTTCATGTCAGTGGACTATGCAAATTTATTTGATGTAATTTCTCTGCAAGAATCGCTATTAGACGTATAATAGGTGTATTGAAATGTTTCGTTTTGATTGTATAATATTCATCTGAAAATTATCCTTTAAATGTAATATTTTTCGTTTATTTTCGCATACTTAAAGTTAATAGAAAAAATTTTTAACAGCAGAATTTGTAAGAAACAAAATAGACTTTCAGCATTAAAATTTGACTTTTAATTTTTTTGAATTAAGCTTCTAACATTATATTGAGTTCCGTAGTTAAACGTGTTTTTTGTGTCATAAGGAGAAGCTTTCAATTATTGAGTGAACCGAACAACAGTGACGAATTTTGTAAGATCAAGATGCATGTAAGGTTTGGTTAATTTGATTACGGCAAAGTAGGCTATCCGCTTAACAACTAGTTTTGCTAACAGCCTGTACCGCGAACTCTGGTAGTCGCACAAGCAGGTGTGACCCCAACTTAGAACCTCATTATTAGGCAGAAGGCGAATCTTTCAGACTTGTGTTTTTATATCTCCGTGGCCGAGATTGCCTAAGTAGAGATTCTAGTTAGTAGCTTCACAGGTTTTCCTGTGTCGGGAGGGATCTCCCTGGGGGTTGACTCAGGAGAATTCCTGGGAAGTGCTGGCTAGGATCTGTACTTAGACAGTCTCAACCACGGGGGTATATAAGTTGACTTCACAGGACTAGAGCCCGAGTTTATTCTCAGGTTGGTTCATGCTTGGCAGAGACCTTACTGGTACTGTCGTATCCGTTCCTCTGTCTGTGGGGGAGCTATATGTTAGATTTCGTTGGTCGTCCGAGGGGAGACGGCCCTGCTGGTGGAGTCGGGTGATGCCGCACGACGTTGCAACCCGACCTAGTGGGACTCGTCAGCTTCACCGGTTGGATCGCGGCCCCGAGGATTGCCTCTGGGGCCAGGATGATATTCTATGTAAGGCGATCCTTTGAGAACGCTAGGTAATGGAGTTCTGGTTTACCGGTGCACTGTGTCGGGAGGGATACCTTTGTGGAGGTCTTTCTAGGGGAAACAGTGTCGCATGCACCTTAGTCATAAGAAAACCACGAAAAGGCCCATGCGGCGAGGCCGTTTGCCGAGATTCGAACCCCGGTAGAGCTACCAGCGTTCAACGACTTTACCGCTCTGCCTGTGGTGGCCAGATGGATGTAAGATTTAGGTAATGTTTATGATATTAATCAATCTGCTTCTGAGGAACTCACACAATAGCCTGGTTCCTAAATAACTCAAATAAGAAATCTTACAAAATTCGTCACTGTTCTTCGGTTCACTCAATAATTGAAAGCTTCTCCTTATGTCGCAAAAAACACATTTAACTACGAAACTCAATATAATGTTAGAAGTTTAAGTCAAAAAATAAACACGAGACTTCAAAAACATTAACTTGTTATAATTATATTAAAATGATTGGGCCGGTAACTAGAAATTTTATCACAAAGGTTTCGTCTTTTTTAAAACACGAAAAGTTTTAAAATTAAATCCTTAATACTAATTTAACTAAATCCGCAAAATATTGATACTATGATACGAAATTTAATATTGCCCAAGCAATACATTTTAATCTGATAGAGCAAGCTGAGGAACTTCTAACTTTATCAAGAATTAAAGTCACATAACTTAAGTACTTGCGATACAACAGTTAACACTCCAGGTCAATTATTTGGAGACCCAACGTTCAAACTTGGGCAACAGCACAATGTATGGTTCAAGGTTTCTGATTTCCAAACTCTTCTTGTTCTTTAGAACTCGCCTAAAGAGACTGGACGTTGCTAATGTTTGTCTCGGACAAGGATGGTTCATGGAAAAGGATGTATGGTTCAAGATTTCTGATTTCCAAACTCTTCTTTAGATCTCACCTAAAGAGACTGGACGCTGCTAATGTTTCTCTCTGACAAGGATGATTCATAGAAAAGGATGTATGGTTCAAGATTTCTGATTTCCAAACTCTTCTTGTTCTTTATAACTCGCCTAAAGAGACTGGACGCAGCTAATGTTTATCTCGGACAAGGAGTTTGTTACTATGCGAACCTCATCGCCCCTCCTGCTGCAAAAGATGTATTTTTCTACGAATATTTAAGAAGATGCGTAAATGCATGTATTCAGTAGATTGTTGCTGTTTGTTGTTGCAGAAAAACATATTTGCTGGCAGACTCTGATACACTGCTGATATTGCCACTATTATTCGTATGTTACTAATCTTCTGAGACTTATTAATGTGCTATTATGGTTAAACTGGAGATACAGCATAACGGATAAGTGCGGGACATCCCTTTCAGGGGAGAATTTGGATTTAAACAAATTCACATGTTCTTCAGTTTGGTTTTGGACCCGGGAGGAGGTATCGATAGGTTGTGGTTGTAGTTTGCCTGAGAAATGAAGCATTTAAATTTTCTTGTCCGAAAGTGCTGTCGAGAGATTGTTGACAGAAAAAGGTGATTGGAGACAACTAGATTCTATTCTCTGATGTACTACCGCTAAAACTTACCTCAGAACATAGGCCGATATCTCTTAGGTACTTTACCAAAGTTAAATTTGTCGAGACATTAGGTGTTTTTTGAAAGCAAGAGAGATGAGTCGTTTCCTCATTGTGATCATTTACATGGAGTTAAATCTTTTGTTCTCATTTATTGTTTGCGTTAATTTAAAGATTAACTTTCTTCTTCGAGAACAAAAAATACTTAAACATAAAAATTGCTTCTAATAAAATTAAAAAATTAGTGCTACTAAATTAAAATTTATGCTTATGTTTGGATAGGGTGAAAAACATAAGAGGATTATCTTCCTGAAAGTAGATGTTTTCTCGAAACACCTGAAGAGTCATTAGGTTATTTTGAAGTAGAAATTGTGGAAAATGAGCAATGCCCTCGCCGAGACTCGAACCTCGGACCTCTCGACAAGCGCCGAGCATGCTGACCACTACACCACGAAGGCATGCTAAGTAGGCGGGAGAAATACCTTATATACTCCCCCTTTTAAAGGGCGACTGGGGATAAGGGGACCCAATCGCCAATTCCTGGTGGTGGAAAATCATCATCCACTACCTTTTTCTGTTCGCGTGCCACTGTAGAGACATTAGGTTAATTTTTGAAGGAAGGAGAGATGAAAAATGAGCAATGCTCTCGCCGGGACTCGAACCACGGACCTGTCAAATACGCGTCGAGCGTGCTAGCCATTACACCAAGAAGGCATGCTAAGAAGGAGGGAGAAATACCTTATAAATTAACCAATCCAGTATCTAGAACCCAATGTATATTTATGAATTATTTTGATATTCAATAAAACTACAAACTGAATCATTTGTGAGTAACTTGCATTATTTATACATGCATGTTTAAAGTTCTATATTCCTCGAGGAATCATCGGCAAAAGGAAAAGATTAGCCGAACGACAAGTTTCCCTTGTTTAATACACTAGTTTACTTTTAACCAGTTTTAAAGTAAAACGTTAAAAGAAATTAATTAAGATTCGGAAATTTGAAAATAAACCTCTTTTTTTTAGTGCATGGCGTGCAAATTCCCATTTCGGTTTTAATTAGTTTTTTCCTTTTATTTTTTCTTTGCCTTCCGCCATCCTGGTCACAGCACTGGGAAAGAAGTGCAATGACAGTCACTTTGCGTTCAATCACTGATGAAGTCATGAGGTGTGACCGACAAGTTCACATGTTTTTATCAAATTTGGATGTGTTTGAGCAACAATAATGATAATCATAAAAAGCAAATTATTAGTATTGTTCAACAACTTCTATATTAAAACAAATCAATGCAAATCCAAATCATTTTAATGTATCTTGAAATCCAAATTCTAATTTCATTTTACGGTGTATTACTTTTACCACTAAGAAAATGAAAAGCATCTCTAACGCAGGAAATTAAGAAGTATTTTTAAACTAAAAAAAGGAGAATTATGAAATTTTCTTAATCAAACATCTTCTTCTCATTATAATGGCATGGAATATATTCTAAATACAATTTAAGCATTATAAAATACTTTATTTAAAATTTAGTTTAAGATGTAGCATGGTTAACAAATTTTTAAACATGAAAGTTATAGTACAGTATTAAATATTAGATAAAAATTTCTATAACAAAACTCGTATATGCTGAATTAGATATCCCATGAAATTTTTCAGATAATAAAATAAACGAAAATGTTAATATCGCAGAAGTTACTCATGAATGGGAAAAGATGAAGTTATTTACAAACTTTCTGCTTATATTTGGAATTCGGATTTATTTATGCAAATTGTTTTTTCTTATATACACTTGCTTAAGCGTTAAGAATTCGGAAATCTATCAAAGCAAACAATCCCATCAATTCTGACTTTATTACTCACATATTAGTTTCACCAAATACCCATGAAATTGTACGGTCATGGAACAATTGTGCTCGGTTTTAGGAACGTTGCTATTCTAAGAATTTATGGTCGTCACGTATTTATGAGCTGGAGAAATTTTATAACATGTGTCTTGTGTGATATTTTATAATCAGGAGCAACTGTTTTAATTCTTCGAACGAAATCACTTTCATTAACTCGTATACCTTGAAGAATCTTAAAAGTCGACGCTCCTAAGCAGATCTTCTTCATATAATTTAATGCATAAGAAAAAATGACTTCGAAAATTTGTTTGACATGGTATTTAAAGAAGAGAAAGACTTCTGGACTGTAATGAAACACATACATGGCCATTGACAAGCCAAGAAAGAGATATATTGACTCTTTTTTTTTCTATTAATCATTACATTCAGGCCCAACAGCGGCTGAGCTGGAAAAGTCGCTGAACGTTGGTAGTTTGGTCCGCGGCCGAATCGAGGCAAACCGGCTTGCTTGCTGAATCCCGGGGGCGAATAGGTGTTTTGGTGGTTTCCCTCATGTGAAACGTGTATACGAGCCAGTTTCTCTTAGGAAGTCCTCCACAAAGGCGTCCCTTTTCTTAGGCCAGGGATGGCAAGCCTATGGCAAGCGTGCCACTAAGCTTGTGGCATGCCACAGCTACATATTAAGTCGCTTTTATTCACTTACGTTCATTGTAAGTGAATAAAAGCAACTATTCAACACATTACTGTACATATTAACTTGTTTTTATTCACTTACATTACTACAAAACAACATTTCAAAAAGAAAATGAAGTACACTGCACAAAAAAAAAGAAAGAAAAAAGAAAGGAAAAAAAAAAAGAAAAGGAAAAAATATGGGACAATTCTATATCCCCCGTTCTACTGGGCCGATTGACGAAATTCCAATTGCGTTTTTCATGTCTCGAAAGCGCGACTTAGGATATGTATTAGATTTATATATAGCATTGTTCAAATATATGTATTTTCACACAAAATCGGACTTTTTCTGAAATGGCATGTCAATTTTTTTCCATATTTCGATTCTACGACTCAAATTATGCTAAACTACCAAGTTTTGTAAAAATCGCAAAAGCAGTTTTTCAAAAATTAACTCTCAAAATTTTAGCTCCTCAATGTTAATTGAATTTGATATATATTTTTTAATATCTCTTTTTTTATGAAACTTATTTAATTCCTTCTTATACAGTTCGAAATTTAGGTTCATTCCAAACAAAATTCGCCCATTTTTTATGATTTATTTTTTAAATTTGTATTTTTAAATAATTTTTATAAATTTTTCGAAAAACATTTTAAACGATAACCTATAACATTTTTACAATCCTATTAAAGTAGATTTATTTCTAAGCACACCTGCAAAAAATTAGAGCTCTTTATTCAAAATTTCCGAAGATATACAGGAATTTATATATTGGCGCGTTTTGATATTTGGCATATTTCTTGAAAGCGATAAAAACGAAAATGTGGTTTACGCACTTTGTTAAAATTATTTGAAAGTAGAACGATGTGACTTTTTTTCCTCTTATCCACAATGTAAAAAGGCAGGAACGATGTGACTTTTTTCCCTCCTCTGCACAATGGAAGGGAAGGAAATAGGTTGCCACATATTAAAGAGTTCGCGAAGTGAATTATTCTTGGCTCAAACTGGAAAAAAATTCGCCAATTTATGAATTTCTCCGTAAATTTCGCACCAAAGTTTACAAAATTTAATATTTAGGCATAATTTGAGTCATAGAATCGAAATATGAAAAAAATAACTATGTTATTTCAGAAAAAGTCCGATTTTGTGTCAAAATACCTATGTTAGAATGATGCTATATATAAATCTAATATATATCCTAAGTCGCGCTTTCGAGACGTGAAAAACGCAATTTGAATTTCTTCAATCGGCCCAGTAGAACGGGAGATATAGAACTGTCCTTTTTTTTCCCGCAGTGTACATCTTGAAGACTAGCTGCCATGAAAGACGGATTCAGAAACGAGCACGAGCATGGCCACCATTAATAACTAAACAAGTTAATACCTAAACAAGTTAGTAACTAAACAGTAAATATAGTTACAAAATACAATTTGATAGTTTGAAATCAAAGCAGAGGTTTAAAGATGATTTTGAAAAAGAAGCATAACAAGTGGCACATTTGACACCCGAAAATAATAAATCGTAATTTAACTGACACACTAATAAGAAAAGGTTAGCTACCCCTGCCTTAGGCAGATAGCCCTCGAGTGCTTTGCCATAGTCAAATAAACAAAACAAACCAAACCCATTGCATTAATGAAACAGATTGATAGGATGGTGTACTAGGGAAAGTTTTAATCTTATCCCAAGCATCCCTAAATCCATGCCTGATAGAAAATAGTTTCCCGCTACTTAATTAATTCTTCATGGCTGGAAAGGAAACAAATATCCTAACATTTACTGCGAGATTTATCAAGGATGCGCCCATTACCGTCATGAATTAAATGTAAATTAAAGTATCTAAAGCTCAGACCTAAGCCACTACTTCAAGTAAAAAATGTAAGAAACTAGCTGATGGATTCGCTGAGTAAACTATGCCTATGTACGAAAGAAATGCCTATGCACAAATGAATATGCCTATGTACGAAAGAAATGCCTATGCACAAAATGAATATGCCTATGTACGAAAGAAATGCCTATGCACAAATGAATATGCCTATGTACGAAAGAAATGCCTATGCACAAAATGAATATGCCTATATACGAAAGAAATGCCTATGTACAAAATGAATATGCCTATGTGCAAAATGAATATGCCTATGTACGAAAGAAATGCCTATGTGCAAAATGAATATGCCTATGTACGAAAGAAAGGTGCTGGAATTATTCGAATATCAGCCGAAATTCAGTTTTTCTGATATTTGTTACAACCAAGAAAATGTAATTGTAAATATATATTGTACTCACAGGTGAAACCCCTTTTACGAAAAGATCAAAAAGATCATAGATATTAAAATTACCTTTTTAAGTAAGTTCGAATAAAAAAATTCAACTTTACTTTGAAAGGATTTATTTATTTTTATCTAACATGTTAAGTAGCTTTACTGTCATTCTCCCTTTGTGTTTTCCTGCCAGAATGCTAATTTTTAGTTCGCACGTATGCAAATAAGGTAGAAAGAGACGGTATTTAAAGGAAAATTTTGGATTGTTAAAGCAGAGCGTGTTCTGCCTGTTGAAAGCCACATTACTAGTTGCAATTCTTCGATAGCAATCTGGTCCCATTTTAAAGGGCAACTGGGTTGTATTCGAGAGGTTCAAGTTCGACTCCTGGTTGAGGGCATTACTCATTTTTCATGTCTCTTACTTCAAAATAACCTAATGACTCTAAAGGGTCTTTTACACCCTTCTTAAGTTCCGTTTCATCTTAGGTATAGCGATTAAGTGACATAAAAGTATCTTCAAGGATTTGCCACCAGGTACACTTTGTTAGTAGGCGCAATACCTACAACATTTATTTGCACTATTTAAAAATTCAGTTTGTATATTATTATTACTAAAGTACATTCATCAAACATATCATCGAGATCGTTCATACATTTTCAGTTTATACTTAATACGTATGATAATTTACCCCTTTTGTAAGCTCATAAAGATTTCAAAAGACAAACACAATATAGCGTATGCCGTTGTTAATATTAAGTGTAAAATTTCAAGTACAGTCAAAAGTGCTTAAGATGAATTTAAAAGTTAATTTTCGTCCTAAATGACATACTGAAAATTTTATTCATGCTTTGTTTCTTTTCTAAACTTTTACAAATTAGAAAATATGTTTCCAAGGGTGAAACAAATCCGTAAACCGAATAAGGTAAGGCTTTTTACTTCCTTGTACGAAATAAAGGAAGTATTGTAATCACGAAAAATTTCGGGTAGCATATTTCAAAGAAAATATACATTTTGACTGTTATCGAAGGCAATTTAACTATGTGACGTGACATCGCTACTTAAGGACAGACTAAAGTACTCTTTTTGCCAAATCGAATTATAAAACTAATTTAAATGGATTGAGAAGATATTTTTTTCGTGGCGTTTGTACCTTCGTACGTATGTATGTATGTATCTCGCATAACTCAAAAACGAGTAGTCTCCGAACGTTGAAATTTGTATATTGGATTACTGCAGCATGTAGTTCTGCACCTTCCTTTTTGGTGGCAATCGGCTGCACCAAAAGTATATATGTATATATATATATATATATACTCACTCTGTTACTCGGCTCACTGAGCTCAGTTTTTTTATTCTTATACTTTTTTTATTCTTATATGTTGTTCTTACCTTCCGGTTCAGCTTTTTATGCCTTTAGTTGTTAACTTTCACGCAATAGTTGTAGAATTATCAACAATTTAAAGTTGTTTAAGTGCAGCTAAGCCCAATTTGTTTTTACCATCGCAGCCATATTTGTTTACATTTGAAACTTAACAGAATAGTAGATTTGTTGCCAATCTAGAGAAACTAAGGTTCCATCAATTTCTTTTATTACTCTTTAAGGTCTTCTTTTATTACTGCGAATAAAATCATGCTTAATCCATTCTGGAATCATTTAAGTTATTAAATTAATCCATATATTGACTCAGCATAGGGTCAACAACAAATTAAGACAGTTTCTAAGACTTCAGTGAATTTTGCCCGAGTGAGACCGAAAGTAAACTTTCAGTTTTGTTCAAGAAAAAATCTGCCTTACTGCCCGCTGGTCGAATTGCTTGTTTGTCCGTAGAAACTCTAATTTTAATTGTAAAAATTAATCTGCAAATTGTTTTAACTGTACTTATGTTTTATATTTTTCTATATTTTTCAATTTTTAATAAAGATATTTTGAGGTTTCGTTTATTTTTGCCTTGTCGCGAAGGAAGAACTGAATTAATTGAATGAGAAATATATCTCTTATGAAATCCGAGGAAATAAGTTTAAACGAAATGTTGGAAAAAAATGCCTATAATTTAATATTCCATACAAGGAAGTCATGTTGTGTACACATCAGATTTTTTAAATAGATGAATAGCTTGAATATTATAGTAAGCATATACGTTTAGCTTTTGTTGCTGGAAGATTATTTATCAGGGTTATAATTAAGTGTTAATAAATGCATTTTTAACCCAAAAACTTTCCCTTCCAAAACTGCCATTCTCTGAGTATGAGAATAGGTTTTTTTCAAACAGAAAGTGAATTTTTTAATAATAATAATAATATATTGTACAATATATCACAAACTTATTAATCTCTTAAAGAGTCTCTGCAACCCATGAATAAATGTTTACGTGAAAGTGCATGCGTATTTGATGCTTGAATAAGCGAAATTCAGTTTTCAGAAAATAAACTTACTATACTAAGTATGAAAAATGCTTTACATGCAAAAGTAGATTAATTCTGTTAAAATGATCTGATTTAATCTTCCATGTGAATAAAAGAAGATATTTGTTTTCTTAATCTGAAAGAAATACAATTTATTTTGATTAAATCGGATGTAATCCTTTTCTAACATTTGATACCACTCGCTGATGAAATGCCAAACGAAGAAACAATTATTTTTATAATAAACCATGTAAATGCAAATAGTTGCGTTTGCTTGCAAAGGATAACATCAGCAAAATCGAGGACATTTCACTGTGATTTTCATTCTTCAGTGAGTAACATGATATTAAGAAATCCTTTTCAATAACATCTCAATTGTATTTTTTTTCCTTAACATGACGATTTTACCCAAACAGAAATGCAGCTTCCGTTTCGGAAAAACAAGAAGTAATTTATATTCTCGCATTATATCAAGGTGATTTGCAGAATTTACTTCTTAGGAACATCATAACTACTCACACATTTCATTATTGCTTGTCATTATTTTTGTTCTTTGCCCAAAAAATAATATTCTATCACCAAAAAAATAAATAAATAAATAAATAAATAAATAAATAAATACACTGAAGGCCTTCAGATTTTATATTACGTCCAAAAAGGCGTTTATTTAACACAGTCTCGCGCGCTGGAGATAAAAATGCTCTTTATTTCGTACAATATTGCCATTGCTCGCTTTGAAATCGTTGAGTTTGTTAATCAAAAATTCGTTAAAGTTTTACAAAATATGAAATAGATAAAGAAACAAATTCCAAATTTTGGCTTCTATATGCCCATATTTGGAGGAGGATTACGTTATTCAAAATTTGATGGCTTTACGTACCGTTGTTTTATCACAATGAGAGAAACATACATACATTTATGTAGATTGTTCATTATTTAATTTCTTTAAATATAACACAGAGAGATAATATTTGGTGGGAACAATTTGAAAAGTGAAATGCCGTTTATATGAAACGCCACAAAATGCCAAAAAGAAATTAATAGCCCTTCTGGGCTAACCCCCTTTGGGCTAAAAAGAAAAGAAAAAAAAAAGCAAAGAAGAAGAAAAGAGGAATTAGATGAACCTGATATTCTTCTCATCTGACTTTAAATGCTGAACTGTCAGTACTTTAAAGACTGTTTTATTTTTCTGTTTTTTGACTAGTGTCGTTAATAGTCACACACACTTTGAACGTTTATGTATTGCACCAAATAATCGCAGAAAAATATCGAAATGGGAGATGTGTCATAAAAATTTTGCGTTTAATAAGAAGAAATTATAGAAGCTTAAATTAATATAAAGAACAAGTGTGGTTTTTACTTCCTTGTACGAAATAAAGGAAGTATTGCAATCACGAAAAATTCCGCATTTGGGAGCATTTGATCGAGAGCATCGACAGCATCGAACATTCAGCATCGAGAGTATTGGGGCTAATGCCCCTTTGGGCTAAAAATATTTAAAAGCAGCATATCTTTAAAATTTTCGATCGACAATCTCACGCGCTAGAGTTAAAAATATTTTATTTCATATAGTGTGTTGCCACTGCTCGCTTTAAAATTTTTGAGTTTCTTGATCAAAAATTCTTTAAAGCTTAAAAATATGAAATAGATAATATAAGAAATTCGAAATTCAAGATTAAGGCTTCTAGGTGCCCATTTTCGGGTGGAGGACTACGTTATTTAAAATACGATAGTTCTAGGTACCGCTGTTTTTTAACAATGCGAGAAACATACATACATTCATGCAGATTCTTCTTTATTATTCATTTTCTTTAAATATAACACAAGGTGATGACATTTGGTGGCAACAACTTGAAAAGTAATACATCCGTTTAGAGTGATTCGACGGAAAATACCGTTTCCAGACTAATAGCCTTTCTGGGCTAACGCCGCTTTGGGCTAAAAAAAACAATCAGTCTAAGAACAAATGAGACAAAATCTTTCCTTCAGAAGTTAAAGAAAAAGATTACTGATATTTATGATTCATTACTAAAATGATTTCATTACTAAAACAGAGTTATTATATTACTTTATACATACGCAAAATGCTGAGGAGAATGAACTCCTAAACTTATTTTTTTGTACAAACAATGTTTGACAGCTTGATTAGTCTTGGCTACGTTTTGTTTATGTAGCAATTTTTGCTATATTTATTCTGTTTATCTAATTGCGTTAGCCATAATTTATAGCATATTTTAAATCACGTTTTCTCTCAGATGCAGCACGTAACTAACTGGCTTACTAAAATGAACAGCTTAGTAGTAAGTAACCTATGCGGGAGACGGAAGTAACATCACAGAAAAAATGCGTGGTCACCGCCATCTTGGAATCACGTTACAATAGGAAGTGATGCAGCCGTGTTTGTTTCGTTTTTATTTCATGGCAACGATAATATTTTTCAAAGTTTTTTATTTTTGTGGCAACGACTGCTTTTTTTATGTCGTCCAAACACATTCCAAACACGTGTTTAAAATGACAGCAATTTTAATTAATTTTTCTTTAGTGTATTTAATTATTTGATACGTCGTTATTTTTAATTGGTTAATCTGTCATTATTTTTAATTGAATATGTCATTTATATTAATAAGTCTCCTGATGGTATGTGCTGTTATACCTGATGGTACAGTTTATGATGGATTTTACTGCAGGTATAGTTATATTCTATGTTGCAGTAGATAAACTTAGCATTTTGATTAAGCTAATTAAATCATTTGCCATCAAAGAGCAAGTTTCATCTTATTTCTTCTTGCCGAATTGTATTTTCGCTCTGAAATTATGCCTGGTATACTAGATTATAACCGGAAAGGCTTTAATTTTTCTTACTTAATTTGTGTGCGAACTTAGGCATGCGAACCCATTGCTCTAACCAATCATCGATGGGTTTCGTTTGCTCAAAATCTTTCACAAAGTAAAAACTTGACGACGCCCGAAAGATACAGTGGTTAGTGACTCTGACTGTAGTACCGAAGGTCCCGAGTTTCAGTTCTGGAGAAGGCATGCATGTTTGTGTCTTTGTGGCATGGGGACACTTTAAATATTTGGCAAGGCGAAAGTCCTCTCGTGTGGGTTGGTGGTAGGTGAAGAGGAGTGGTAGACCTTGGGACCACTTCCGAGGTGCACTCCCTCAAAATTGGGGGTGGAGCTAGGCGCAATCTTACTGTCACCTGTATGGTGACCAAAGCTCTTCTCAATGAATGACAAGCATAATCCTTGCCACGACGAATTCCGTAGACTTGCTCTGATGAGGTCAGACAAGTGAGATTAATCACAACAATGACAACGGAAGCATGATTATAACATGATAAATTGTCTATCGCCTCATAGGAGGTAACGGTGACTCCACAATCAAATGGCCGCCATTTCCGGCCTTTGGAGTGGACAAGTGCCTGCCGTTCGATTGAAAAAAAAATTATTTTTTCACGAGGTAAAGTAAATTTAACACCTTTCTACTAAATTCGCTTTGGTAAAACGTCAAGAAAAATTATATGTGTTATGATAACTGCCTATACGAACTCTAATTGATAATAAGTGATTCAGTGCATATTTTTAAAATTTGTATAAATTTATGGCATACAGTATTTGTTGGGTGCTATTCTGTTATGGGGACCAGATTTAGACGTCGCTAAAAGCTGACGATCTGGTTAAATATTCGAAGCATAAAAATAGTCTCCAAAATACTATTTACGATACAGTTAAGTTGAAGAAAAATCCAAGGGTAGAAGTAACATAACAGATACTCATAAAATTAGAAATATTTAATCTAAATTAATAACTTCCCAAAAAAATCAGGGAGAAAAAATTCGATTAATGTCCAGAAACATCTGCATTTTAGAACGCTTTTGCAGCCACATGAACTCAATTAAATAAGAATCTATTTGGTTACGGTCACTACCCACGCTGACATTTAATTCGCCATTTCACAATCTCCCATAACCATTCAATAGTTTGCGTATGACAACCACTATCGGTATCCATAAAATTATAGTATTTATGGTCAACGCAGAAATGTTCAAATCCGGCCTCTCTTAATTCTTCAGTATTATACCATTTCCAAAAATCTGAGTATGTTATGGTGCCATCATTAATATTTTCTTCAATAACTTTAAGCAAAGTTCTGGCAAAACGTTTAGTCACAGTAACTAAAAGACATCTTTTGTTTCTCGGGATTTTCTTGTATTTTGTTTCTTTTGTTTCGAACACCTACTAGAACAGCGGGATATCGCCAGTGTTGTGTTTTCAAAGCGAAAACTGACTTTTCATCAACTTCAACAATATTACTAGTGCCACCTGTTTTAATTGACGGTTTAGATGGCCACAGACTTCCCTTAGTATTCCAATCAACAACAGTTTCATATCAAGCTGAAATTGGCAAAATTCAAGGGAAGTTAATTCTAAATACCATGCAAAAATGAAACGAATTGCCCTTAAGAAACTAGATCTAGACACTTCAAACAAAGTTTGAGAACGTAACGCTTTTTTTTCTCAATATGTCATATTATCACATCTCTATTTTGGTGCTTCCTTCGAATTGAAGTAAAGCTTCATTTTATGATTTTTCGTGCACTTCCTTTCATGATGAATTAATCCTCTTCCTGAAGAAATTATATGGAAAATGTTTCATCATTAGTCAAGCCCCAAATTCTCATATCCGTAGCAAATACAATAAAAACATAAATGACCTCTACATGTTTAAAATTTGAATTCTTGTTGCCAATTATTTAATTAATTATTTTAAAATTACATATTTCTATTATTTAATTGCTTATTTTCAAAATGCATTCTTTTTTTTTTTAAAGTAAACATCGACGACTTCATAATGAACCAATCTCTTGGCGAGTTTCGCAAAATATTTGGCGACGACTTCTGTTCCGGTAACAGAATAGTATCATTTAGCGCATAATTATTCATTTCTCAATCTCAATTACAGATTAGATTTTGATTTCATAATCAAACACTTAAAAACAACAGGAAGATGAATATTTTCTATTACAGCTTCATTCATACCCTGAAGACATATTCAAAAATTTCTCACCTTCGGAGACTAATTATGCAAATTCTTCCATTTAATTGAGTTACGGAGAATACAACCAGAAGCGATTGCAATGAAAATCAATACACTTCTCTCATGATCTTAATTTCATTTTCAGTTTGTGGCATCATTAAAAAAAAGGAAAAAGACGATGCCATGTTGAAAATGAGAGTCACTGAGAAAGTTAGGTTTCATATTCTAAACATAGCCATCTTGATACTGCATTGAACAATAAATGCTGAAGTATATCGAAGCGAAGTCTTTGACAAAAATGCAAGAATATATAATGGTTCAGTTTAATGATTTTTTTCTTTTATTTAAACTGAATCTGATAACAATTCTTAGTTCTACCGAACAATTTTTATCGGTAGTGTTAGTATAATACAATTGTGGAAATCAATATATTATTGCGTTCTGCATGGGTTCGTGGATTTGGAATGATTGAAGACAACACCTGATGAAGAATAAAAACATAATCTATTAGCCACTATTCTTCATGACAGTTCCAAAAAACACGTTTACAGTCTTAGAAAAACTACAACAAATGCGCTGAAACAATCAACAGCTCAGCCTTCAGGCTATGAGGCTATAACGGTGAAGACAGCTTCACGGCAAAGCACTAGAGTACAGCTCCTGACTCGGTTCGGTCGTTCTCGGAACTTAACATATTCTCGAGACTCTCCGCGCTACAACTCGTGACGCACCCGACGATAAGCACTTGAGTACAGCTCCCAACTCGGTTCGGCCATTCTCGAAGCTCAACTATCTCTAAGATAAAACTCGACGATGCACTAACTCGCAATACGCTAAGAAACTCTGACGAGATAAGCTGATACTCCAGGGTACAGGCAGGTTTTATGTGGCTTTTGCCTGCGTTCGAGAACGTTCTGCACCAAACGAGTAAGAATTCGTTCTAGAATATTTTCTATCTATCTGTAAGATATCACTAACTGTGTCACCAAACGGGCGATTTGGCGCCAAATCTGGAAACTTTACCTTTCCTTGCCATTTTATGGCAACCCTAAACCCGCCTTCCGGAGAAGCTGTCTTACTACGTATTAGACATTTCGTAGAATGTTCTGAAGAGCTCAGTCACCAAACCTTAATTATATAAAAAATGCTGTGACATATCTCACTTATTTCCAAGTAAAATCTGAAAAAACTCACGAAATTCATCGCGACAAGATTTTTCCTGTCCTTGGCAACAGCCTTGAGCACCATACAAGTAACAGTACCGACTTCGACGAATTGGGGGGGGCGGACTTCACTTCCGCCCCTAATTTTGAAGCAGAGTACCGAGAGGTGGCGGTCCGAGGGTCTCCCACCCCTTCTTTCACTACCAGTAACCTCTCGAGAGGACTTTCGGCTCGCCGCATATTTAGAGTGCCTCCATGCCGCACAGACACTGTACATTTACAAACATCCATGCCTTCCTCGGGATTCAAACATGGGGCCCTTCGGTTTCGCAATACACTCCTCTAACCGCTATACCGTCTCTTATGAAAAATTTAAGAGCCTACTGGCGACGAGAGATGCCTGGCATCGGTTCTCCTCCAGGATGTGCAAATATGATGTTACAGCAAACAAAAAACATAAACTACATTATGAACCATCCTGCAATGCCTTTCGCAAAATATGCATCCTGTTTTTACTATTTAATAATTCAAAATTTTAAAAATCATTATTACGCTGTTGTAATTTAACAATGTAAATGCATACAAAACGAAATCTATCATTTAGCTACTTATTTAATTCGCTTATACAATATGCATTAAGAGAATAAAATAACATGACTACAGAGGAAACAAAATAGCTGATATTTTTTTAAAACATTTGATAGCTTCTAAGTAAACACAGCCAATTTAGTAAACGTAGGTGCACATTTATATTATTTTAATAGCAGCACATCGAAAAAAACGTTAGGAATTTTCTTACATTCTATATTATTGCTTTCAGCTTTCAATAAAAGAGCAATTTTTGAGATTTAAGAGTAGGTCAAATGGGCCCAGAAGCACATCTTCACTGAAAATAACCGATTATGTATATTTGCTTAGTGGAAAAATAGTTTTGTTCCTAAACTGTTTACACTCCAGAAAATAAGAAAGTCGAATCGCCTTCGGATATGCTCCAGAGAGAATTTCTAAAGTATATGAAAAATGCTGCTGAAATTTTATTGCAGTTTTCAACGTCCTGTTGATGACAGATTACATTTTCGACACTAATAGACAAAGAAAACTAGAACGGTTTAACGAAGTTCAGCCCAATAAAAAAAAGACTGTTGTTGTCAGCACGTTTTTAAAACAGACCAATAAATCCGAGAATGCGAAAATGAAGTCATTAAGCCTTCCTTAAAATTTTTATAAATTTAAAAAATGGTTACGTATTTAAAAAAATGGTTAGATTCTTGACTACATTACTCCCAAAGGGCCGTTTATTTAACGCTTTGTGTGTTACCTTTATTAATTAAATGTCATGTTCTTCGCACTTAAAGCGTAAAATTCGATTTAGCAACAATATCACAAAATAATTTAAAAAGAGCATATGTTTAGAATTTCCGATACTACACAGTCTTGCGTGCTGGAGATATTTTTTTTTGTACAGTGTTGCCATTGCTCACTTTGAAATCTTTGAGTTTGTTAATGAAACATTCGTGTTACAAAGTGTTACAAAACATGGAGATAATAAAGCAAATTCCAAATTCCAAATTTGGCCTTCCAGATGCCCATATTCAATTGGAAGACTACGTTATTCAAAATTTGATGTCTATAGGTACCGTTATTTTTTCACAATGCGAGAAACATACATACATTTATGCAGTTTCTTCATTATTTAATCTCTCTAAATATAATACAGGGCTCTAATATTTGGTGGTTGCAGTTTGAAAAGTGAAACGCCGTTTATAGTAAACCAACGTAAAATGCCAAAAGGAATTAAATAGCCATTCTGGCTAATTTGCCCGTTTGGGCTAAAAAAAAGCATAAAAAGTAGCAAAAGTACTAAACTCATTTTCGTTGCATTACACGGAAATGAGCAATCATTATACTAGCGCCTAAGTAAACAGGTGATCATTGACTTTTGATTGCTCGCATTTGCATGAAAGGAGAAAACATGCAAAATTCATACATTTTTGACGCATCAGTGAATATCTCGAGCAAATCTAGCGTCAAAGTTTTTATTACAGACTTCAGAAGACGATTCATCATAGCGCTACAAGAATGAAAATCAAAATTATTAAAATTGTGATAAAATATAATAAAGCAATTCGGAAAAATTCAGCACAGTGATTCTAAGATATCAGTTACGTATCCATGAGCGTAAACATACTTTAAAAATTAATTTTATTTCTTTCGGATTGAAACTTCTCTAAACTTACATTACAATGAAAATTGCAAAACTTTAAGTGCTTTTTCTCCTAAAATTTTTTTTGTGTTAACTATAAGCAAAATGAAGTAAAATGAATTAAATAATGAGATACTTAAGGAAAAAATTCCTTTGTTGTTAATTAATTTATTTGCAATTCATTTCTTTGCTTTTCCGTTATTTTATTAGCATGTAAATTATGTAATATTACTTATTTTCGGTATTAATTCCCCTTCAGTCGTCATTTTACTACAAAAAAGCTTTCCTTGATTCTTCGAATCATTAATTTTCATATTTAAAAATTAACTGATTATCCAGAAATTTTAAATTAAAAAGTTTTCCTTGGTTCTTAAATTCTTTTTTAAATTCCTACTACTATTAGCTCAGATTCTCCTTATATTTTGTCCAAATTTTCAATCGTTAATAAAATAGGTTTTATTCATCCGCTCAAAATCAAATACATTTTTTTAACTTGTAGTGGATGACACTTGATATTAATGCAGTTTTTCCACATATTAAAGGTAATTAAAATTTAAAATTTCACATATTAAGAATTACAAATAATGAGCGTTTATTAGGAATTCTCACGTGCTGTAAAAATTCATTTTATAGCAACTTATAAATAATACAGTACATGACTGTGATAAATGGGATTGTAATATTTAACAAAAATAAGTGGCAACAGTAAGACAGAGTTCTAAATATTTTTAAAGTGTATGGAATTAAAGAATTGTAGTTTTATAGAGTTGGATGAAACGGATGTAATGTTCCATTATGTAGTGAAAATTCTCATAAATAAGAATTGACTTTAATTTTTTTTTATATTACTCGTTTTTATTCGTTACGGACTGGAACACAAAAAATATTCATTAGTTATTGTAACATTTTGTTGTCATTTTACTTTCACTTTTTTCACTAACTTAAACATTTATTAACTGACTTTTTCTTCTAAAAGGAAATTCCGATTAGTTAGATTTGTAACGATTTAAGTTCATAAGAAATTTAATGCAATCCTAAAATAAAGCTAAGGTATACTTAGTATGTATTATCCAAACTGAAATTTTATTTGAACCCGTAAACGAATAAATTTCAGCACCTTACCCAATTGTAGGTACAATTCAGTGCTCGAGTAAGTGGTTAAATAGTAAAGACAGATATGTCTTAGACACTAAAACATTTTAACAGCCAGAAGACAGAACGTTCTATTCCGATTAAATGGTCAAGATGCAAGTCACAGTTATTGGCATACTTCAAACGGAGCATTGTGAAGTATGGTCGCTCTGTTAAAATGTGAATGCCTGACAGATGAACATCTCTGTCGCCTTTTAGAAGGTATAAGTAAACGTAGGAAAAGAAATAGCCAATATAAACAAACTCAAACTTTTTAAACGGAACCTAGTTAATCTGTAAGTTCCCGATTAACCAACAGTTGATGCACCTTCGGTTAATCGAGAGTTTACGACAGCATATAATTTATCTTAATGACCGTTAACTGAGCAAAAAATGGCAAATCTTAGAAAGCTCGCTTCTTTTAATGAAACAGTTCTGCGCTATTTGCGTTTGATGAGTTTTTATGGTACGTTTTGCAAATTAAACATAAAGCTTAAAGTGGATTTTGAAAATTAGGATTGAAAAAACTTTGGTTGGTAAATTAAGGGTTGCCAAAAGAACAAACAACATTTAAAAAAACGCTGGATCAGCTGTTTTTATTAAACAGAACAATTTTTTTTTCTCTTTATTAGCTTCCCTTGTGAGGATTGAGTGTTCGGTGCATATTCTTGGCAAACATCTTCATGAACTGCTTAAATCCTGATCTAGAACAGGGAGCTGAATGCAGCTATGTTCTGTGGTAAACTATTGTGATTAAGTGGTAGAAGAACTGCACTTTAAAGGGATTTAAAATTCTCTTTTATTAAATCACAATTATTTGCACCCACTTTCCAACTCGGGAGGGATACAGAAAATAGAGACCGCACTAGGGTCTAAAATGAACAATCAAATAAATTTAAACTAAAACTAATTAGAAATTAAATAGTCGTTGCTCACAGAGCTATAACGCGAGGCTGGCCTCTAAACTAAATGGTGCGTAGCAAGATTTAACTAATACTGACAGAATTACTTCAAGCAATCACGTAAAAGCGCTATGGCTTAGAATTTAAATGCTAGCTAGTCAGGCGAACGTCGAATAGAGTAACCGTGGTCTGAGACTAAAAGCTCTCTCACACTGAAAGGTTTCTACCTTTCATTTAAATAATACTTGGCTCCACTTCAAATTAGCATAAAGCTGAAACGCGCGCTTATTCTAACGGGAAGTTGAAATGAGAAGAGATAGAAAAGGAAAAATTAGAATAGAACTTTGTTAGTTTAACTAAAACCTTACACCCTTCCCTTTTTAAAGGAAACTAGATGCATGCATCTTGCGTGATACTCATTAATACATTGTTGAAAATTAATTATAATGGAAATACGTTTTAAGGTCAAAATCATGCCATTAAATTTATTTATTTTTCAACGCATTTGTCATATTATCTGTAAACTATTGTTCAAATGTGCAATGTGTCTTTGGTACCTTGATGGCTAAAAAATTCCCGTGCTTCCTTATTATTATGGCACCTGAGTTTTAAACGCCACGAAGGCGCCAGAATTATGGCCAAGTTCCTGTTTGCTTCTCATTTACTCGAATCCCTTCTCGTCACTGTAAATTAATTACCATGGTTGGGACTGTCGGCTGTTTGATCG
>KK112100.1:569199-579812 GCA_000611955.2 Stegodyphus mimosarum
AAGATTATTTTCAGTTCTCAATTGAATGAAGCCATATAAAAACGAACGCTGCACTTTTTATTATTTATTGCTTCATAAGAAAACATTCCAAGCTTTGCAATGAAAATTAAATTTTAAAAAACTTTGTTTACAAATGATAAGGCCAGTTCTACATACGTTACCACCACTTCGTCAACAATGTCTCTACGACAGAGAAAGAATGGTGATAGTCTGAAAGAAAATTCTGAGACAGATTCTCAACAAGACGCGGTTTGCTAGAGTGAGATCTATAAGTAATTAATGACAGACTCGTGAGACAGCTACATTTTAACGAATTCTCACAATTTCTTCAAACGAATGGGTAATTCAACTTATGAATGTATCAGATGTATCAGAAACTGTATTATACGTAACTTTAAAGACCAAAACAGCTTCTAAGTTGCTAAATTTTAAAGATTTCGAACAATCTTCCGCAAATTCAGCTGATAGGCTTCTATTTATGTCGCTTTCTTTGTAGTTTACCTCAGTGTTTGCATTTAGAAATTTGAAGGAATGTTGCTATCGAAATGTAGCCATTACTGGAATAGCATTTTGCTTTGATGGTGCTTTGCGTATCATATATTCATAACCTCTACTGTTCTACTGTTTGTTAATATTAAGGCCAGCTGACATCTTCCAGAGCCTTTACAGTAAAGTAATTACATTTGATTAGATTCGGTTGATAAGGGTTTGCGTTGCCCATTTATTAATAAACTTGGCGTCATTTACAAAATGTGAATTTAATCGTGGCCCACCATCGGCCGAGCAGTAAAATGCCTGAGCAATGCTGGTTCTGCCCGGTGTTCCAATTACAGCGAACGGACCAGTTATATGGACGTTTTCGTGGCCTTCCTTATGTGCAATGTGATTACGAGCAGGTATCCCTAGAAAGCCTTTCACGGAGGCATCCTTCTCCTTAGCAGATAACCTTCGAGTGCTTTGCCATAATCAAATAAACATATATATACAACAAAATACGATGGCTGCTTTGGGAAATAATCGGGGACCTTAAAATTAACTATTCTAGATTTGGTATTCTCCCCCCTAAATTCATCTTTCTCCCAAATTCGAAATCTTTCCACGTTACGTAACGCTCGGTGCAGATACCTCTCGTCCAATCTAAATATTGTAAACCTGGATTTTTTTAACTCGAACTGAAGCTTTTTGACTCCCTCCCTTCTTCTTTATTTGAATTGCTGCGACATTTTGGCTTACGCTTTCTTCCTGAAAAGACGCTCATGAAAACCTCTATGCGCCACAATGCATAAACCAAATTACTGAAACAACTTGGCCATTTCGAAATATAATCTTCAAATCATTTTGGTAGACTAAACGTTTATCCAATCATAGTTAAATACGATACTTTTTTTGTACATTGGCTTAAAAAGATACTACGTCATTTTAGGCAGGAAAACAGAAGCAACACATACATAGCCTCTTGCCAGAGGAAAACGTAAGCGAAAATTGTCGCAGCAATGCAAAGGAAAAAGGGAGGGAGTCAAAAGATCTCAGTTCGAGTTAAAAAAAGGTCTTGATTTACAATTATTTTGACTGGACAAGAAGTATCCGCACCAAGCGTTACGTAACATAGAAGAATCTCGAATTTGGGAGAATAGATGAATTTGGAAGGGGGGAGAACACCAAATCTAGAATAGTTAATTTTGAGGTCGCCAATTATTTCCCAAAGCAGCCACCGTATTTTGTTACATCTTATATACATATAATTTTTAAAAAGAAGAAAAAGAACGTAGAGACCTATTTGGTCAAGAATTTTGCGCATTGAGCTGCAAAATTAAAATTAAAGATAAGCAAAAGGAGTAAAATTCTAAAATCAGTCTCGTAAAAGTAAGTTTGATACCTTAGTTCCAGAGTTAAAAAACCATGAACTAAAAACATTACTAAAAAGTAAAAGCAGTTATAAAAAATTAAAAACCAAAACGTAGGTATTGAAAAATTCAACATTTAAAAAAATTTTAAAACACGTAAAAGACTAAAAACATGTATTTATACACCAATAAATAGCAATGAATGGCAGTAAATGGCAATTTAGCCTAACTAGAGGTTAATCACGGACTTGTCAAAGGAAAAGCGGGAAAAATTCGAGCCCAGCTAAACTCCATTACGCGTTTCGTCAAACGACAATAATTGAGACAGAAGCGAGAAAATATTAATAGAAAAATAAAAATAAATTTTTATTTTTTTATTTTTATTAATTGTTTTTCAACATTTTTAACAAGTATTTACGTATAACTAATTTCTATGTAATGTACTCCTTAAATTAAAACGCTGGATCAGCTTCATTCAATTTTACTCTATAGTGAACAGAATAAATGATATAGTGATGGAGATGTGCTTTAGAAGAAGGGAAGGAAATTTAACAGAAGTAGCGGCACACAATATGATGATCTTTATTTTTCATATCTGTTGTGAACATTCACGAAAATGCATACTACACAGGCCTTTATTTTTACAGATCGTGTAAGCACTTTCACAAACGAATTTCAGCATAACTGTCGATATTAGGAAGACACTAAATATGAGTCTTGCAAGAAGGTAAAAGAAACAGGAAGTTGACAGAAGAAAATTTTCAAGTTCCTTTATTCTGTTTACTACAGTAACCATCGAGCTTGAAAGTGAATCATGAAGCTTTACTCGGTAACAATTTATCTTTTTCTTTAATTTATGTATAACTATAAACATCGTGAAGTATTACACATCTGTTTAAAAAAGAGTACTGGGGTTCAATAGCAAAGACTAGCATTAAGTCAACATGCAACAATGAGTTAACAAGATATTGCACTCTTTAGGAAATATGTATCAAGCCATTTCCTTTTCTTACTGCATATGGTGTTATTCTGCACGTGGGTAGTTGCTACGATCAGTGGGATCTGCATAGTGTCCGTAAGTGTTTAATGGGCTTTTCATTCAGATGATAGGGGTCTAATGGAGCATCAGAATGTTAAGTAAAGTCTTCATAAAGCCATTTCTGTGTTACCCACGTTAAAACGATTGCATAATTCTACTGGTACAAACCATTTACCACCCGGAAACATGCAATTACACAAGAGTGAAAGTGATGTGCTGTATATCGCTGCGGTCAAGTAAAATTCCAGTGTGCCACTAGTTCTTAAAGAATACTTTGTACAACATGGCAAAATTTCCTGCAGATTGTAAGTCCTTTTTCTCGCTATGCAATATGTTTTTCTGCTCAAAACCTCGTACATCAAAGAGTGCCTTATACAATCTAGCAGTTATCCATAGATTAAGGAAGGTTTTTCACTAGCTCACAAATGCGCAATGTTTCATGCTAAGCGCCGTAGTCCTCTTATGATCGCCCAGCCCACAGACCGTGCGGTGATAAATGGTTGGAAATTCAAGAGCATTGAAATAAGTAATGCTCGCCTTCTCCAAATCCTTAGCAACTCTCCTCTAGCACAAAAAATACAGTTTTGTATAACTAGTATTCTGTTTCGCTTTTCTCTGTTATTTATTCATGATGAGTTTATGCAAGGCCTACTGATATTACTGCTGTTTAAAATACTCTACTCACCATCTAAAAGGCAAACTCTTTACGCTCCAACATTCTGTCTGCAGGACAGCGAGATAATTCAGACAAATAAATCACATCTATCAAATATGTACTGAAGCACTAACCTCCATAATTACTGTAGCATCCATTCCGTAATCTATTCTATCGCAAATATTTCTATTTTTTCCATATTATTTTTCTATACTATATTATATTTCTCAGCTTGTCACATCATTATTCAGGTTTTCTAGTAAGACGGATTTACAAACATTTTTTTCTATTTTTATTTTCATTGTTTTGTGTGTTGACTTCATTTATTAAATGCCTCGTTCTTCGTACTTATCCTACATACAATTCAATGCCAAATGAAAGTCTTCATAAAGCCATTTCTACGTTACACACGTTAAAACGATCGCAAGCGATAGCAAAACTAGAAAATATTTAAAAACAGCGTATCTTTGGAATTTTCGATCGACAGAATTTAGAATTTCTTCCCGCTGGAGATAAAAATGTTTTACTAGAACCATGTTGCCACTGCTCGCTTTCAAATTTTTGAGTTTGTTAATCAAGAATTCATTAAAGTTTTACAAAATACGAAATAAGCAATAAAAAACATATAACATCATTCTATGAAAATACTAAATTTTTTTAATTAAATAGATCAAGAATTAAAAGAAGTTTTAGCAGAAAGGGCATTAGCCCAGAAGGGCTATTAATTTCGTTTTGCCATTTTGCTTAGGTTCACCATAAATGTCAGTTCATTTTTCAAATTGTTGCCATCAAATATTAAAGCCCTGTAATATATTTAAAGAAATTAAATAATAAGAATCTGAATAAATGTATGTATGTTTCTCGCACTGTGATAACCGCGGTACCTAGAGCTATCAAATTTGAATAATGTAATCCTCCTCCAAATATGAGCATCTGGAAGCCCAAATTTGGAATTTGGAATTTGTTTTATTATCGATTTTATATTTTGTAACACTTCAACGAATTTTTGATTAAGAAACTGAACGATTTCAAAGCGAGCAATGGCAACACTGTACGGGAAAAAACATTTTTATCTCCAGCGCGCGTGACTGTGTATGGGAAATTCTAAAGATATACTCATTTTAAAATTATTTTGAGATATTGCTGTTGAACTGAATTTTATGTTCTACGTGCGACGAACATGATATTTAATAAATAAAGGTAACACACAAAATGTTAAAAAAAAAGCGCCCCTTTGGGCGTAATGTAAAATCTGAAAGCTTACAAATTTTTATTTTTTTATTATTTAAATGAATACTATTCAAAAGCAAGAAACAACTATTCTTAAGAATCGCATCTCTTGCTTTCAAATAGATTAGTTAATCAACAATAAAGGTATTAATTTTGAAAGCTAAATATTCTATATTATGCCGAATAGCAGCAGGCGCGACTGACAGGTGAAACGACGCATTTATAGTGATTCGACCCAAAATCTCATTCTGTGACTAAAAGCCCTTTTGGGCTAAAAATAATATTTCAGCTCTGGAATTTACTTATTCAATTTGTATTATTGTAACATTGAACTCGCTTATATCCTCTGTAATTTGATTTTTGGTTAGCAGTGATGGTTGCTGATGACAAAATAAATTACACTTTGCTAATTGAAAGCTTTAAAAACGAAAATAGCTGTAATATTTCTTTCGTTGCAATTTTCGTTTCTTCAGAATGGGGTCTTTTTTAGTAACCTAAATCTTTGCCGAAATCTTAACGAGGGATTTTATAAATGAATGGCAGTTAGCTGTTTGAAACTTTCCTAATCGACCATGGCATGGTTAAGAAGAGTCTCAGCGGTCAAACGAGTCACGGTTTTTGGAATGAGGATGAGTACTTCGATGACTGATTTTTAGATTCTATCGTTGTGGAATGTTAATGGAAAAGTACACTGATTAATTTTTGCCCTAGATTAAAAATGCAAATTTTTCTTTGTGAATAATAACTGTAGCGAAGTACTGGCAAATTTATTTCATGCAGCAACATTTTCAATTATGCAAAACAGAAATAACGTCCAAGTTAAATTATAGAAATTTAATATTTTCTTAAAGACAATTTTAAAGAAAGCTAATTCTAGTATATACAGATATATGGAGATTGGTAAAATATTTAAGAATAAAGGAAATGGTTAGAATCAGAAATTATTTCTCAGCGTAAATAATTTATTTTGGATAATTTAATAATTTTTAGTTTACTCTCATATTATTCTGAAATGTCATTTGGAATAAAGTTGGAGAATAGGATCCAGAAGGGAACAAAAAATAGATAATATGTATAGCAAAAAAATGTTTCATACTAGTAGGCTAATCATAATTTTTGGGTCCAAAATAGAACATATTTTTTTAAATTACTTAAAAGCCTTAACAATTTACTGAAATATTAAACTTTATTTATTCAGTTAAACTTTATTTTTCACTAAACATGACTTTTTTCAGAAATCAGAATGTAATATTTTGCGATCACGCAATTTTTGAACCACTTTGTTTTAATCTATATATATATAAACAAGAAAGTCTGTTTGTTTGTTCGCTAATAACTCAGTCTCTATTACAGCTATCGTCACCAAACTTTCTATAATTGTTTTCTGGATCTTGGAAAAGGTCAAGATTCACTTTATCCCACAAAAAAAATAGCTAAAAATTAGAGATATTAATTAAAAATGCTAATTTTCTTCCTCATTTTTCCGAGTGGCAACAATCTTACAAGCTGGAGATAAAAATCTGCTTTATTTCGAGAATTGTTGCCACTGCTGGCTTTCAAATCGTAGAGTTTGTTAATAAAAAATTTCCAAGTTTTACGATAAAAAAAATATTATTGCCAAACATTAAATACATTAGTCCCGATTTCAAAAATTAGCAGGAAGCCATTTCGACTATTCTCATCTTCGTACGACATTAATCAGCGAAGATGTTAATTAAGAATTCAGAAAACACAAATTTTCGCACTCATTTTTCCGAGTGGCAACAGTCTCGCGCGTTGGAGATAAAACTGTTTTATTTTGAAAAGTGTTGTTACTGCTCGCTTTCAAATCGTAGAGTTGTTATTCAAAAATCTGCAGGTTTTACAAAATCTCTGTATATAAAGAAGAAAGCCTGTTTGTGGGTCTGTTTGTTTGTTAGCGTTATTGATTTCTAATCAATTTTTTGCTATATGTAATCTACTAAAATTGAATACAAGCGAAATATTGGATTTAACTTGAGCTTTTACGATCGTTTGATTAGAAAGATGAAAATCATTAAAAACTGCATGCCGTTGTTGCTGATATAATAAGGGAGAATTAGTTCATTTTTCTACCGAAATTTTTTATGTGGGTTTGATATCGCATCAAACTGAAAATGTATGACTATGAATCGTAATTTGTTTCATCGTTATTAGAGAAGGATTACAGCGGTACGGTTCTGTCTGTTGTTAGGTACATTACTCTCAATCTAACTTAACTGGCATCGAGTACTTCCGCTAATTGCATTATAAAATTCACAACGGGAAAGTTCTGAATTAAGTTAAATATTTAGCTGACATTTAATAATAGATACCGAAAGTTTCTCCCTTTCTGTAGGCTAAATGTTCCGCATAATTGAAAAAACTTTCTGTTAGTGTTATCAGCAGTATTAGAAACCAACTTTTCTTCAAGTTTGCACTTTTTCACACACTGTAAAAAATACTGAGTCAAAATTTGAGCAGTTTCACCCGACACTTCATCGAAATTTAGAAGTTTAGTCCGAATTCTCTCCACCAGACTGAAGTAGCTTACATCCAGAAGAAGTTTTAATTCACTTCTGTATGAGCTATCTGTCGCTACTGTTACGTAATTAATGTTTTCCAAGGAACTCAGTACATTATCAAATGTAAATGGGGAAATAACGTTAGCCGTAACTGTCTCTGTTATGGTTCTAGAGATGAATATTTTGTGTCATGTAACTTTTTAAGGAGTTTATATGTTTCGAAATCGATTTCTCGTCCAGCGGTGTGGTATGAAATGTAGCTTCTTCAACCATATACTCCAGATCACTGTTACTGTTATTTCCGTTTTGGGCATTAAAAAAATCTCATGTTTGCTGAAGCAGTAACATTAGCACTTACTTTCATCTGTTTTCATGTGGTCTTCAATAGAACCTTTTCGTTTAAGTTATAGCGTCTCGTATTCTCAGCAAACATAAACTAACAAGATCCTAGTAGACTGTATGAGGAATTATCCTCAAATACGAGAAAGTCTACAGAAGGGTGTAAAGAACCTGTTATTAACTCAATATCTTTCACAGATGGCACCGACTTGTGCTTACAAAAGCCGAAACTTCTGGCTTAACGCAAAAGGTAACAATCAACTTAATAAAATATAATTAAATTAGCCTAACGGCTTTTCACATGTTATTTAACGCGCAGATAGGCTCTGACTCGTTAACGTAGGCGTAAACAAGCCTAATGGCTAGAAGCGCTCAACTCCACAGAAGTCTAATTGCTAGTAAACTAAAGATAGTAACGTGGCCTTTTGGGGGGGGGCAGAACCTGCTCTCCTCTCTCTTTCTGATTTCACCTTATGAAATCCTCCTTTAAATACTAACTTACTTTTATCTCATTTGAATACAAGAGCCCCAACTTATTAACATTCTGGCAAGAAAAGATGGGTTGAAAACAAGAATAATAGAAAACGTTGCTTCAAAAATAAAATTAATTGTTAGATAAATTAAACGAATCTCCAAGTATAGTATTTTCACAAACAACTTTACACACAAAACCAACATAAACAAATTGCTCCTGTTGTGTTACCAAATCACTAGGTCAAAATTTGTGACGAGAACGGCAACCACGCTTCCGTCAAAATCGACATCAGCGCTTGCTCCGCAGTCGGCTGAGAGAAGCACGGCTGTAAGAAAATGTTTAATTACACGTAGCCGAATATATAGGTTTAAAATTTAAAAAACATCCTCGCCAGATATAAATTTCCCAAAACCCAGAAACGTTTGCAACTTCGGGCATTACCTGGACAACACTAAAAAGCCAGGATTGTCCGGGCTAATCCCGGATGTATGTTAAGTTTATACTGGGTAGGGGAAAACATGCATTATTCTACATATAAACAGTTTTATACATATTGCTATCCTACATATATAGCTGTGGTTTCGTATCAGACTAAAAATTAGTGACAAAGTTTCGTAAAAAAGTTTTAGTTTAAAGTTATTTAATATAAACTGGCACTCTGTCTTTTACTAAATATGCTAATAAATTGCACAACTAGCAGCTTTACTAACAGCTATGTTTACTAAGCAGCAGAAATTTGGAAAAACAAAAGAACTGATGTAATGTCAAATTTTTTGCATGAGAAAAGATTTGATATTCGAAATCTTTAGTGGAGGTTTTTTAAAATTCTCCTTCGCACATATGTTGCCACTACGCAAAACATAACTTATTTAATTTGGGAAATTTATTTTTCGTATATAATCGAGCTGCAACTCTAACAAACTGAGCAATTTAAAAGTAATTAATGCGCTTCCTAATAATTTAAATCTTTATTTTATTTAAATTAAACTAATTAGTTAGAAGTTGAGATATAAAATGCGCAATATGTCCAAATGAATAATACTTATGAATAGCTACAAGATGATTAGAATTAATAAAAATTGATAAAATAATTACTAAAACTCGAAATGATACATACCGCTCAGTACCATTTGTTATTTGTCTTGCAATTAGTTCTTTTTCAATCTGTTAGTAATCCGTCCTATTTTCTTTACATGGTTTTTTTGTTCATAAGAAAAAAAGCTTCATTTTTCATTGAATATTGTTTCAATTGTAAAATTTTGGTTTAAGTGGAATATGAAAATCGGAAAACTGAGACTTCCCAGTTTGTATTATATTATACTTAAATTTGGCTTATACTATGAGCCGATAAAATTATAGGGATTTTTTTAATCTCTGATGACATATGCTCGTTTTCTCCGAAGATAAGTAGGATTTTTTTTAAATGTTACGGAATTCCAAAAAACATAATATATATATATCGTTACAATTTAGCATGTTTTTAACAAGGAAGTGTAATAAGAATAAAAATTCGCATAATATGCCCTTCTAAAAGGACGATGTGTACTTAGATCTAAGCAAACTCATCAGAAAGAACCGGAACAGCGACATTTTTACACTTCGCAAAATTTCCCGCTTCTGTTTTGTTCCATGCTGGCTACGCATTTAGCTCAAACACATACGTAAAAAAAATATTCTGCTTCGTTCTGCTTCATTTTCTGCGGCAGGACGTGACAGTTCCGACAATTATTCATTTTGCCTTATCACAACTCGTCTTTTATTCTTTCTTTCTTTCTTTTTTTTTTTTTTTTTTTTTTTTTTTTTTTTTTTTTTTTTTGAGAAACGTAAATAACCGGAACGGCTTACTTCGATGATGTCAAATTTTTATTTATTTGGAAAAATGGCAACGCGTCAAAGCTCAATAACAACAAGACAGCCTAAAGAAGCAGGTATTGTCATTCAATAATATATGATATTATTGAAGCATTCAATTATTGAAGCATAAGCTTCATTATTGAAGCATAAGCATTGTCATTCAATAATATATGATATCAATGTCAGCTATTCTTTTTTTTTCTCTTTATAACTATAGAATGAAATCTTTCAGTGTAACTGAAGAAATGTTTCTTTATTCGGTGTAAATTAAACAGTGTGCTTTGTTATACAGAGGCTGTTCGCACATTTTTTAGACGAATTTCATTGTACTATTTACAGAAATCTTTTACCTAAACTTGTGTTTTAAATGTTCTATTTGATAACCCTTATTCTTCACTATCATTATACACTGTAATCTTCAAGATAATAAAGCTTTTTGAAGCATCGGAAAAGGTATTTTATCCCCTTCCTCTTTATTTGAAAATATGAACGATGACATTTTTTCGCTCGTGGACAATTAAAAAAACGAAAGGAAAATAGGTTGCTATAAATTAAAAATTCGCCAAGTGAATTATTCTAGCGCAAACTGAAGAAAAAATCCGCCAAGATAAATTTTTAAATTTCTTCATAAATTTCTCACCAAAAATTACAAAAT
>KK112101.1:0-48267 GCA_000611955.2 Stegodyphus mimosarum
AGTACACATTTTGTGACGTCAGCGGTAAACTTCCGCTATCAGGGTCTCAGATATCTGTAAAACCCGCCCAAGAGCAACCAACTGTCTGTCTGTCTAAAAAAAATATTTATTTAATTTTGCTGATATGCTCTCGCACTGTGTATGGTTGTCTAATGATCTTGTCTAATGCTGTTTGCTAAAAAAAAGAAAAGAAAAGAAAAAAGAAAAAAAATGTATGAATATGTTTGGATACCGCAATACTATATGTTACCCTACTTATTACATACTTTTGTTTGGACACAATCGCATTTAGGACATTTTCTTACTTCCTTTCCTTTTCTTTCTGTAGGCTCTTTTTTTTTATTTTTCCTCTCCATTACTTTTGGGCCATTTATTTTTAATTTCATTTTGTCCCATATTTTTTTCCTGGCCTTTAGAACTCGTATAAAATATACGAAGTTCCTTTTTTACTCTCCTCTGAAATACGAAATTGCCCATTTTCTATATACCTATCCTTCGCTACCTAGCTTGATTTTTCGCCCATCGGTGCAGAAAGACTTAGCGGGTGCAAAACGAGACATCTGTCTTCTTTGTCTGTCTGTCTGTCTATTGCATTTTGTAGTGTCGTGTGCTGATCTGCAAGGGATATCAAAAAAACATGGCTGTCGGTAAGAATAAGGGTTTGGCGAAAGGAGGTAAAAAGGGTGTGAAAAAGAAGGTGTAAGTATTATAATATCATATTAATAATTTTTAGTATAAATATTTCCTAAATAACAAATCTAAGGATTTTCAAACTTTACTTTTCTGTCGATGCAAAAAGATTGGGGCATGGAACTGTAAATGTTTCAGTGTGTTAATATTCCTTTGCTTGTATGTAATACGGGTTTTATTACTGTTTAATAAATGTTATCTCATATTTCAGTGTAGATCCATTCACTCGAAAGGACTGGTATGATGTCAAAGCCCCAGCCATGTTCAGTGTTCGAAATGTAGGAAAAACTCTTGTAAATCGAACTCAAGGAACAAGTAAGTATTAACATATTCTAAGTAAGTAAATGTTCTGAAATTTCACGTATGTAATTTGATGTAAATCGCAAATGACTAAACATAAACAAATCTAGTTTGTCTTGCGTTTTTGTTCAGTCGTGCCTGACTCGCCTTTTTTTTTTCTACTATTAGGATTGATATATTAATGACAGCTTTCTTAATTATTATTGCATGTTGAGTGTATAAATCTTTTTTTTTTTCCTTCAAAGCGTACAAATGCTTATGTTAAAATTTTGGTTCCGAATGTCGCTAAATCGTGTATGTAACATGTTAAAAGTACTTACTCGATATTGATGTGTTTTGAAATATTGGCATGTTGATATTAGCTTTTCTGTAGAAAAAGTTATTGCTAAAAATACTATTGGAACTTGTACAAGCTAGCATTAGTAGCATCGCCCTCTTGCACACATATGGATAATCACAATTCATTTGTTCATATTTTTATATATGTTGCAAATAAATAAAAGGTTACTCAAGTTGTCGAAGGGGTAGAAATACCGAGATAAATTATATCTTTGCATTGTGGAATTTCTGTTGTAATTTAAAGAAAAATGATATCACAATTGCTAAATTTCTTGATCACAAATGTATATTTATTGCATTGATTAAATCATTTATTTTTACAGGATGGCTGAATTTATCCTGTGAAGTTTAGTGTAAAACAAGCATATTTTGCTTCATAAAGTCTTTTAAATCCTTAACTAAAATTTTAGTGTTTAAATTGATGGCTGAATGAATTCAAATGAAAAAGGTTTGCCTTTACGTACTGTAGGCGAAGTTGTCAAAGCTGCTAAAGACTGTGCTTTTCTGGGAGTTTTCAGCCTTTGAGCATTTTATCGTAATCTGAATAATTTATGTTCTAAGTATCTGTATATGAAATGTTGCTTAAAAATGTGTTCTTTCACTTACTTAAGACTATGAACTGTTGTAGTAAAAGAAAATATATACATCTATGTGTATATTTACGATGTAATTGCAAAATGTTTACATCCGATCATGTCGAAACTTATTAATCTTAATTGTAAGTCACTTAATGTTTTGGTTGTTGTGAAGGGATCGCCTGTGAAACCGGTTAGGGTCTCTCCTTTTACCTCCATGGATGACCCATCTGCAAAAACTCTGTTCTTAGTTTAGAGCAGGGATTTTTAACCCTTTGCTTGCATCATCTTATTTTAGACTAATAATTTTCTTTATTGAATCCTGTTACATTTTTCATTATTATATACAGCATATAACATAAATAACTTATATAAAAAAAAGCTAAGAATATGAACAAAGGTTTTGAAAAATTGGTTAGATATGTTTTATTCTTTCTTATTTGCAAATATAAACAAACTTGTTTTTCATAGTGTTATTGGCTTGGCTATGTATGCTTTCACCAGCTAAAAGGAGGGAAAAGTTGATCATGTTGGTTCAATACTTTAATTTTGGGATATTGCTCTTGCGTGACTTTCCAAAACTTAGCATTAAAATAAAGATTTCACCTTTTTATATGATAGTTTGCAGATCAGTTGCCAATGTGGATTGGCTACCTACCCCCTCTGTCATCATAGGTTACCTTTAAAATTTCATTGGGAAACCCTAGTTTAAAATGCTTATTTTGTTTTATTTCATTTAGAAAGCCATCCTTGAAGTCATTATACTCTGTAGACTAAGCAAACTGCTTAACAGTTAACCTTTTTCCAGAGTCTTTGCATCTGATTTGTTTTATTCACATTTCAACTCTCCTGTCTGTATTTTACACCTTTTATATTTAAAGGAATGTAAATTAAAGGTTCCAGACTGGAAATTTCATTATTATATAATCTGTATTTTCACCTCTTTATGTGTAAAATAATGTGAATTAAAAACTTCCATGTCTAGGAAGATTTCCTTTAAAATTAGTAAATTAACAGAATCAGTACTTATTTCTGTTCTTAAATCTATAGATATTCTTCTATTCTGTAGATGTGTTTTAATTTAAAACAAACTGCTCTCGTAAATTATGGTTTTTGATTAGATTATGTTTTTCAGTATTTTCTAAGTTTTTCTTTTGATCTTTTGTAGCCAATAAAAATTGGCTAACTCTTTCTTAAAGTTCTTATTTCAGTAGGATTTTAGAAAAGGTTATCAGTTGCAAAGATTATATCCAAAGCATATGGTTACTTAGATGTTTAAAGGAACAGGGACTCCTCTATTTTTGTTTTCTGAGGGGTTGGGAAATAAAGGCTGAGTTGTGGAAGAAGGCTAAATACGAGTATCACAAGATTCTAACAGTGCTATACTGAAGACATTTCCTTTCTATGTAATTGAATGCAGAACATTATTTTAATTAATTGTGACAGAACCTTTTAAGTAACTTAATGTAAGGTATTTCCAGTCAGTAACGTTTGCTTTACAACACATTTTCATATCTGTTATTTAAAATAATTCATATTTTCTGGTTTTAATTTTGTTAAAGGCTTTTACTGTTTTGATCTGTTAAGTTACGCTAGTTTCTTAAAAATATGACAGAAGTGGGCAATTTTTTTCCCTTTTATGCATCTATAAATAAATTTTAAATTATAAATGTCACCAAAAAAATTTATTTTTATTAAGTTACTAACCCTCTTGAGGTGTGCAGGTTTTGGGATCTGTTGTGAAGACCTTTATTAGCTAAATTTGTATATTTACTTATTTTAGTCCCTATTTCTACAGAATGCCTTAACAACATCCAAAAGCTATTTTAAATTATCTGCACTAAAATCTGTATACTGTAATCACCACATTAATTCACAAAAAAAAAAATGTATCCTTACTACTGGATTGTTGGTAGCATTTAGCCTAAGTCTCACTGTGTAATATACCGAAAGGTGAACGAAGCCGTTTAAATCTTCATTTACTCATCAGTTGGGCAATGCTTTCTTTCACAAGTGTTCACAAACTTCAGGTTAGTCGTACCAGCAGCAAGCATTTTACAGTGTAAAGCACAAAATAAGCAATGGACTTCCTAACCAACATCCATACCTAGGTAGGTAAGCCTTTACCAATATTTTCCAATCAGTCAAAATTATGCATTACAACTAATCATGTCATTACAGGCTTTCCATAACATTCAGCTGCTCAGGTTTCCATAAATGAAACAACAACTTTTCAATAATCCAAGGGGTACCCTAAAATATAGGACTCAAAAGGATTAAAATCACTTCACTGGTTAGAGCCGGACAACCCCTTGATGGAAATGCATACTATTGTAATAAATGTACATTAATATTGACAAGAAAAAGTAATATACCCATAATGAAAAGCCATAAATTTTTTTAATTTATTTATTAGCTTGCATATTTTACCTTTGAAAAGTTTTCCATTTTAGTACCAGACCAATTCCTGTGTCATTTTGAAGTATCTTTCGTGGGGGCATTTTGTACTGCTTATGATTCTGAATTACATTTATAGTGACATATTTTTTTGTACTCGTGAATAAAGTTTGAAATTGCCTAAATCTAATTAGTAGCTTGAAATAGCTAATTGCAGCTCTGAAAAAATTCAATGCCAAACGTTGCTACATGGCAAATGCAATCATAGCATAAAGTAGAAAACAATCCCTTAGTCTTGCTGCCACCGTGTATTATTTGTCCATTATAATGATTTCTTGCATACTTTTCCAATATTCTTATCTGATGATCTCATTGAAGTACTTCCAGGTTATTCTTTACCTTCAGTTGACTTTTGGAAGGAATTTTTGCATCACTGTCACTGATTTTATAAAATGCATACATGGGCTTTTAATCATTTGTTTGGCACTTTAAAATTCCTTGACATTAATTACTCACATAGAAAGCTGTAGACTTCAACTTGGTTGGAAGTCCATTTGCTGAAGAACACATGTAGCATGCCATTTAATTTGGCTAAATATTGTATTAGGTATATTTAGTTTTCCATGATTTCATAAATTTTAGTCTAGTATCTCACATTATCACCATTACTTAAAATATTTAAATTTGGGCACCTTAAATTGGCGTAGATTTTGGTGGAACAAACTGCCTTGTTAAGACAGCTAAACTTATCCCTCATGTCAAAGAGAAAATTCTTGAAATTTTTCCTTCTTGCAGCCTCAGAGTTTTGTTCTTAAAATATTAAATTTCATTTGAAATTTTAGTTATTAAATCTGTTGATCTAAAATTTAATTTATGTTTAAATCAATCGTAATTGGGGGAGAGTATTTTTTAGTTTCATAAGATTTCTATCCATTAATATGGTGTATATTGCTTACATATAATATAGGTATTTCATATTTTTTAAACGGGAAACAGGTTGCAGGTGAGGCTGTAATAATAATCTGCAATTGCTTTCAGTATAATGCTTTTTTTTGTCTGTATTTTAAAACCAATTTGTATCAAAATCAATTACTGTCAAAATTGTTTATTCTTTTGTGCTTTCCTTTTGTGTCCTTTTAATTTGTAGTGTTGGTAAACATTGCTAGTTTCATTGTTATCATTGTGAAATGATTGTGCATATTTGAAAAATGCAAATTCTGTTGAGTAATTTAAAATGTATTTTCAGTTTATATTTGATTATTGCAGCAATTTTATTATAGACTTTATTCTGAAGCATAGAGAAAGTGTACAAAGTTGTGTATGAATATTTGCTCAAATACTTTTATTATTGCAGAAATTGCATCTGAAGGCTTAAAAGGAAGAGTATTTGAAATTTCTCTTGCCGATCTTCAAAATGATGAGATTGCTTTCCGTAAATTCAGACTCATTGCCGAGGAAGTGCAAGGTAGAAATGTGCTGACAAATTTTCATGGCATGGATTTAACAACTGATAAATTGAGGTCCATGGTTAAGAAGTGGCAAACATTAATTGAAGCAAATGTCGATGTGAAGACCACGGACGGCTACCTATTACGGATGTTCTGTATCGGATTCACAAAAAAGTGGGCCACACAAGTAAAAAAGACCTGCTATGCCCAGCATGCTCAGGTAAATTCTCATACGTAAAATTTTCTATCAAATCAAAGTATTTTGTGTGCCATATAAACTAGAGCTACCAATAGTTTGTCAGGAGATTCCTAATGTTTCATTTATCTCCTGATTTGCAATCTCTACAAGAAAATCCAGGCATTCCAGAGTTGCATACAGGATACTATCTCGTACTCACTGGTACATTTAGAATGAAGTGCTCTATTTGGATTTCCAAATTCAATCCCTTGAAGCCCCAACTCTTGTGGTATTTTTAATTGTTACCTTTGTAATTTTAAAACATTATTTAATTACATTAAACACATTTATTTAATTTATTCCTTAAATTAATTTAATTCCACCTTATTTACCATGTTGTTTTAATCCTTAGCTTGCACTCCACACTTTTAAAGCTCTCTCATCTATCCTCCAGATTATCTGCAGAATCACGAACTAACGTCTTGTCTGCAGCTCTTCCTATCTTGGTATCTTTCGCTCTTAGGTCAGTGACCCAACTCGAAATCACCTGTTTACGCGTAACCGTACCTTTCTTGAAAACTGCTTAGTTTGCTTTTCTTTTCTCACAGCTTTCATTGCTCATTTCCATAGCAATTTTTGCTTGCATGTATATGTCTTTGTCTACCCTGCTTGACTTTCGACTACTGCTCATGCCTCGCCACAGAGGGTAATTGCTCCTTTTAATGCAGGCTAATTTCAGAATGTCATCACTTGTGACCTTAAGCGACCTCTTATCTAATTCTGTGTTTGATCTATAATGGCCTGTTCCTTGCTCCTCACTTATTTCACTTTATTTTAATGATGTGGGAATAACTTTAATTTTATTGCACAGGTACTCCGTAAACTAAATACCTTCATCCTTTTTTTTTTTTTTTTTTTTTTTTTTTTTTTTTTTTTTTTTTTTTAATTTTTTTTTTTTTTTTTTTTTTTTTTTTTTTTTTTCAAATATATATTACCTCTTTCAAACTATGGCTCACTAAAAGTTTTTGAAAATTTTTTCATCTTTAGAAGTTGGTTTTTGGTAGGTGCTGAATGAAGAATAGATGTGGGTAAAATCTGTATTGTACTGTTAAATTGTATGCATACATTTTCATTTCATATCTGTATATAGTATAATGTCATTTTTGTAAATTATCACCTAAAGTATGATCAGAACAGGTTGTACATTGAGATTAATGATTCCTAGAAGATATTGATATTTTTCTTGCATGATTTTACAATGTTATAATTAGCTGTAAATTTTCCGTATTTCCTCTGTGGATGGGATCCGTGGATGAGACATGGGTCTACCACTACATACCAGAAACGAAACAGCTGTCCAAGCAGTTGGTGGAAGCCGGTGGGGCATCAAAGAAAGTGAAGTCTAGTCACATCTGCCAGAAAGGTCATGGCAAGTGTTTTTTGGGATGTGAAAGGGATCCTGTTAATTGATTACCTTCCAAAAGACAGCACAATTACAGGTGAATATAACTCCAACCTTCTTGAGCAGCTGGGTGTCAGAATTCACGAGAAGAGGCCTGGCTTGAAGAAAAAAAATCATCCTTTACTAGAACAGTGCACAAGGGCGTGCGGATTTGGGGTGCAATTTGCTAAGCCATCCCTCCGTATTCTCCTAATTTGGTGTTCCATGTGTTCCTAAACTTGGAAGAAATTTGTTTCTAAAAAGTGCTTCGTATCCAGTAAAAAAATTGACAGGGTTGTAGATGAATAGTTTCACAACCTTGCAGACTCACCTGCATGAAGGAATAGTGATGTTGGAGAAATGCTGGACCAAGTATGGAGGAGATTATATAAAAAAATCATAATATTTTTTATTATTATTTATTTACTGCAAAGTTAAGTCTTTCAGGCTGAGAACTTTTCACTTCCCCTCATGTGTTTCTCATATTATGAAAAGAACAATGGTACCTAGAGCCATCAAATTTTGAATAACATAATCTCCCTACCGAACATGGGCACCTGGAAGCTTGAATTTAGAATTTGTTTTATTGTCTGTTTCATATTCTGTAAAGCATTTATTAGTTTTTTATTAAGAAATTTAATTTTAAAGCGAGCAATGGCAACACTGTACAGGGGAAAAAGCTTTTTATCTGTAGCACACAAAACTGTCTTATCGAAAATTCTAAAGATATGCTGTTTTTAAATATTTTTAGCCTAAAGGGACATTAGTCCAAAATCTCTCAAAATGTGTATGTGTGTAAATGGGGAAAAAAACTCCGTTGGGTGTAATCTGAATTCTTTCAGATTTGTTATTTATTTTTTCCAGTATCATAAATTAATTTGTAGATGGCTTTGTGTTGTTCTTTTGAAGAGCTAAGAGTATCATCTTAATTATGTGAAATAATTTTCATTTCATAGGTGAAATTAATTCGTAAAAAGATGACCGAAACAATGGTGAGAGAAGTCTCGTCATCTGATCTTAAAGAAGTTGTCAATAAATTGTAAGTATTGTATTTTTGATTTTTTAATGAAATTTTGAAAATAAAATGTATTTTTGAGTTCCAAAATACTTAATCTATACTATTCAGTATTTACTGATATAGTACAAAGTCCGAGATCCAAAGTCGTCGGGACTTCGACGATTCTGGATATTAGATCATCAATGTAAGTCTACTAACATTGGCATCCGTAAATTATACAGTTAAAAATATAAAATCATGATTTATGAAATAAAGGAGCAGTTATGATGTAAAGGGTATCAAAATTTACAAAAAAAAGCTTAATACTTGTTTACTTCATTAAACATTTCTTTCAATGTAAGTTGTTTAAATTGCTTCGTTTTTTGTGCTAATACTTTAATTCTATAAATAAGCATAATTTCTTGTTCAGTTACAAAGTTCCTAAAATTTTTAACTGCTTTATACCATGGTAATTTTTAAATTTGGTTAACCAACCTGTCGAATATGTGCACTCAGTTTTTAGTTCATTTCTTCATGAAATAATTTGGCTTCAGCCATTAGCATTGGGCCCGTCAATGGCACATCCTTGCTGCTACACTGTCTGACCTATTCGATCATCTTTTTGTCATGATTGTCGCTTTCAGCATATTAAACAATTTTTCTGTTATTCATTACGAGAGAGGTGTCAGAATCCACAAGATATTTTTTAAAAAGTTTCTTTTCCTTTCTTATATGCATTTGACTTTCCAATGACATATTCGTTTATCCATTTTTTTGCAGCAATTTCCCTTTTTGTTTAATGGACATCGAAACATGCTTTGTAGAACCTTTTGCAGCTCCAGAATTAGAAACTCTTTTCGATATAATCGAAAGTTCAAGCTTTAATTTTTATAAAATTGCTATAATAATAAGCTGAATCAAATTAAAAGATTAAGTAGCAGTGCAGTCTGCTACATTAATTGAAATTCCTTAGAATCAGTGTGAAGATAATTTTAGCCTGTCTTAATAGCAAAGAATGTCTTTAAAACGAAAACAATACATATTCTTTGCTTAAAGCATCCGCTATACATTATTGGCTGTGTATCATAAGATTGGCGACGAAAAACAAGTTGTTCGGCTAAATTTTGTCTTGCTTTTATTGCGTACTGAAATAAGCCTGAATTGTATCAGTAATTATTTATTACACCTATGTCTATTGCACATGCTTAAGGCTGATCTCAGTTTTGAATAAATAAACTGACATATACTTAAGGCTTATCTGTGGCTGCCGCCTGATGCGGTCTCTGCGGGTCCTAAGTTCTGTTACAAAGTGCCTCCAAGTTCTAAATTCTTGCCGCCCGTAAACTTTGGATTTCAGTGCTTTCTCTAAATTATAAAAATTCTGTTGTCCCTTCATGTTGCCTTTCGCTGCTTCTCCAAATTCCAAAAATTTTAGCTTCCTTAAATTCTGTCATGTGCAGCCATACAAGCTCTGATGCCGGTTCTGGGTGTATGTGAATTAACATAAGTTATTCTTAACTCAAATAGCACTAATTGTAATCTTTTGGCCTATAAGTTTCATTAACAAAATCTATTTTTAGCATATATGAATAGAAGTTTTTTTAAATTTTTCTTTGTCGATGTTTCTTGGTGCATTTAACTTATAAATCTGTAATCATCGCCAAGCGTAGAGTCAGCATAAAAGATTGCCATACTCTTATTCAATTACTAATATTTAAAAAAAATGTTAAAAAAGACATTGCTGCATGAGTCATTACTCAAGTCAAGTTGTCATGCATTGATAAACATACGGTGATGAATGCAAAATATAATAATGATTCTCCAGGTCAGCATCAGGGGTATAAAATCCTAGTAGGGTATAGTAGAATGTTTGGGTTTGAGATGCATGCCAAGCTGATATGCAGCTACGGAGCCAAATTACTAATCTCGCAAATTTATGCTTAAATCTTGTATGTTATTTATTTCTTCAATAATGAAGTATCTTCTTAGTGCCTAAGTGAAATTAAGAATCAGAACGCTCCAATTATTTTTTACGGAAGGAAAAATTAAATGAGCATGCGTAACACATACAAAAAAAAAGTTTGTGGTCCGTATCTCAGACTTTATACTGTTGTTGATTCTTTACCTTGGGTTTTACTGTGCAGCAGTGTAACATGTGGCAATTGTTCTTCATAAAATATCAAGGCAGTAATAATCTGCAGAAGGGGATAAATAGAATAATTATGAGGCACATTTTAAATTTATAAAGAAAAGTTGTGGGTTTCTTGTGTAGTAAGAAAATTGTAAATAAATATACCATATAAATTAAATTTTTATTTAAGAGCTTTGAGAAAGAAAACAAAGGTTAGTTCTGATTAGTAAATAGTGTTAATCTTGAAAGACACAAGAAAGAAATCGTTTGTATCCCACATGTCAGTTACTCAAGAGAGGCCCGTGGCCTGTGTTATTTTTTGTGCATATTGATGCATTTTTTTGTTTTAAATAAATTACACAAGAAAGATTAAAACTTGCATACGGTTTTAGACCTTTTTAAATGTTTCACTAAGATCATTCTTCTCCATTTGAGAATGGAAAGAATTCCTGTGTTCATTTACAAGTAATATGTATACATATTCTTTCAATTATACCTTGCAACTTTTCTGGCTTGTTCTCATTGTTTTCAAATATTGTGTTTCAGGGGGGAAATTCAAATGATTTTTTTTAAATCTTGCTTTTGTAAAAAAGTTAACTGAATTTTAAAATCAAATAATGATACATAATTTGTCTGTTAAAGAATTTTTGTTAATAATTAGGTAAATTATTTGTATGCATTTGCATAAATTCCACTATGATGTGCATGAGAATATTCAAATTAAGGGTCCAAAACTTACAAATTTGGATGCATTGTCAATGTTTAGAAAACATTATGAAAATAATTGGCTGCATAATAGTATAACCATTTCTTTGTTGTTTCCAGTATAATTACTGTTTTCAATTTAACCCTCTGACTGGCCCGAGATTTTGCTCTGAAAACATTATTTCCCAAAACTACCTAAAGAAATAATTAATTATTTTCTGGATTTTAATGTCAAAATGCCCCATGCCCCTGGTATAACAAAATAATAGTTTAGAGATTAGTCTAACCCCAATTATGTCTTTTAATATGAAACGCATACCTGCCGATTCTCCCAGTTTTTAAATTTTAGCCTTTAAGAAAAATGCATTAACAATAATGAATTTTAATATAAGCAAATTCCATTCTGCACCTCTAGTGACTTTCAGATAAATTTTTCTTGTTAAATTTTACTTCATCCAAATTGTAGTTTTTACTACATTTTAGTGATTTAATTTGATTTGATCTGAATTACCTTAATCTATTGTAGACATTTGTAGAATTTTATGTAAACATTCAAGCAATGTTTAGTCAGCTATTATTTATCTTAATTTCATTTTGCTTCAATAATTGATATATTAAGGTAATCCACACATACTGTACATTAAATATTTATTTTATTTTTCTTCATATTTAAAAGAACTTTGATAAATAAAAGCTTTCCTGTACTACTTGAGATTTTTTCCGTGTAAAATTCAAAAAAGAAATCAGTTAAAGAACATAAAATTTAGAATGTCTAATTAAATCCTAATGTATTTTACATGAGAATTGTATTACAGCTAGTTAAGTTACTTGAATCATGTGTTATAAAATGAATTAAGTTTCCTCTGAAATGGTGTCACTGCATAGTATGGAAACCTCCCATTTTTTAAGATCGCAAGAGTTGCAGCTCTGAAAACATAAATGAAGTTGAAACATATAAAGTTTTCTGCATTTTTTTATAGCAGATGTTAAGCTTCATTAATTCCCTTGGTATCTGTTAATTATTTTAAAAGAATTATAATTACTGTGGTTTCCATGGCCAACATGAAAGTAACAAAATTTACTTATCGTGCAGTTTTTCACTGTTTCAAAGCAAATATGGCTTTTCCTCCATTTAATCATTGATAATGCATTTTCTACACTATTTAGACATTTAGTCATCTTCAGTTCACAGACATCATTATTGTTGACTAATTTTCGTTTTTGCATTAATACATCGGAAAGACCTAGTTTTACTCTCAAAACTGAGATATGAAGCCTTGTCACTTACAGTTCACATACCTCTGGATACCCACTAAAAAAGAGCTTCACACTATCTGTGAGACCTGTTATTCCAAACAAAACTGCAACTGGCAAAAAGTTTAGCAGTGGAACTCAAATTTGGTACAAAGAAAGCCTGAAACCTTGTAAACTTTTAATTTAATATAGATTTATTTTCAGAATGTTATCTATATTACTTTTAAAACATGTTCTTAATCACAAAATCTATATTAAAAATTTTTTGATAACAAATATATGCTGTGTGTTTTAAATCTGAAATGCATGTAGATGTAAAATACATATTTAAAAAATCCCATTTTTTTAAGTATTTTCATAAAAAATTTAACAATCAGAAGGTTAAGAATAACCTGTTCTTTTCTAGTATTAATACTGAAATAAATATTCATTTTGTAATTTCTATTTTTTCATCATTCTTATGTATAAACAGATTATAATATTGATTGTATGTTTTGAAGATATTGTTTAATTCTGAGAGATTGTTATAAAATTTCTTTCTTTAGAATTCCTGATAGCATTGGTAGAGATATTGAAAAAGCTTGTCAAGGCATTTATCCTTTACATGATGTCATGATTAGAAAAGTAAAAGTTTTGAAGAAACCGAAATTTGATGGTAAGTTTTGTCCTTGCAGAGAATTTCAAAATAATATGGCCTTGTTAACTAAAAGTATTTCCTGTGAATAATTTCAAATAAATGTCCATTCTTTCCATGCTTCATTTATGGCAAGTTTTGTTACTGAGGCTAAGAGTCAATAAAATAACCAGCCATCTTAAAAAAACATAAGGACTGGAACATCAGTATGTTTGGTCTCGCAGGTCGAATATCTTGGTCTCATGTATTGGAGCACAAAAACATATCCTTCATGGCTTATTTACGTATGACATTTTACAAGCGGGGATAAATTTAAAAGTAGCAAACTGTTTAAAAAAGAGATCAAAGTATTGCCAGAGATTTTTATTACAGAATATTTACTTTTTTTAATTCTTTATTGAAATTGTTTAAAAAATGGGTGATTATTCTCTGGTATGTTGAATTTTGATTTCTTAAAAAAATAAATGTAGCTGTAATAAAGTAATGTTTATGGTATCTAATTATTTCTGCAAGAAGACATTTTTAAAATGTTAGGGAAATTAACTTGAAAGCAGTACCTTTAGTGCAGATAGTAATCACCACCGAAATCTGTGATTTTCTGTTAATGTTTTGGTAGTTTTCCAGAGCTTTCAGCCCCAAAACTTCGCGGCTGCGAGTTCAAAAACAGCTGAACCCCGTTTCAGGATGCCTGTGCAAAATGGAAGACATCACCAGCAAGATGTAGATGAAGTGTTAGAAATTCAAAGACTGTGTAGTGGTTGTGGCAAAAGATCCCATTTGAGCCTGAGAGTCCAGCCAGTGAATGCAAACACATGAAGTTTTGCATTATCTTGATGGAACCTTGATTATCTTTTTGTGCATTGTCAACACGGACTAGCATCATGCTGTATACTGTACTGTTGAGGGTTTTACCTTTTTCCATATACTCTCTGTGAATAATACAATGGCAATCCCACCAGATACAAAGCATGGTCTTTTTGTTGGTCACATTGCACTTTGCGACTCTTCGACAGACTCGCCTGGTGTAGACCAACCTCCTTTTCTGCCTGGGTTAGTGAAGAAAATCCACTTTTCATCACAAGTGACAATTGGTCCAGAATTTTTACTTACATCCTTATCTGTTTAAGTGAATTCATTCAGCACCTAGTGATTGAACTTGTATGTCATGTTTATGCAATGCATAGCACAACTAATGTACATGGCTTTAATGTGCAATTCCTTGGCAAGCTCTCGAGTGGTTGCATACGGATCTTCTTCCGCAAGTACTCACAGGAGGGCCTCTTTAAATGTAGTAGTCTTTGTTTTCGAACTTTCAGTACATAGCCTTCACAGTGTCCATATGATAAAGATTACTATCTAAATCTCTACACGTAATTTGGTGACATTCTGTAATGACTTTTTGCAACAGAACTGGAAATAAATGATGGTACTAATCTGGTAGCATGATAGTTCCATTTCAGACACTTTGTACTTAATGATAATTATATTTTTTTACAAAACAGTGCTCTAAAGCAAGTCTCTTTCTTTCAAATGCCAGAAGTTGTTTGACAAAGTAAGATTAAAATGCCAACATGAACTGCGTGTGCACACGGTGTTTGCAGTCTTAGAAAACTTTTGTTAAAAACCAATAATTCTCTCCTTTTTATTTCAAGATTTACCATTAAAAGAATTTTATAAACAGTATTTATGCATAAATCTTGAAATAAGAAAAATATGAGCTTTTTACAAAATTGCTTATTTGTGTGTGTGTATATATATATTTATATATACCTTAAATTTGAGTGAAGAGCTATATACCTTAAATTTGAGTGAAGAGCTTTGTATTAAATGGGAAATTTGAAGTTTCTGTCCAACTTTCTGAAACCAGAATGTTTTGCATTGTTCCTGATCAAGATTTTTAAAACACAAAAATATTCTGTCAGAGATACGTAGTAATTTTACTCACAAGTTGCTCATATTTTACATTATATTCTATAAAATGTAGATTTTTTTATATATAAAGAAATATTCTTAAAATATGTCATGAGATATAACACAAATCTTGCATTAATTGTAAATTCTTTCATGGATACAAGCTGATTATAACCATTTCAGTCTTCATTGCTGTATAGTGAAGACATTTAATCTGCAACATATGTCTCATTTTCTAGTTTTTCTTCTTTGAAGTGTGCCTTAAAAAAATTCAAAATTTATTCTTAACATATAGTTTTAGAATTTATTGAAGTGGTATAAAAGTATTTTCATGTGAAGTGGGAAAACTGCTGCTAGAGCCTTTGATTAAGAAAGTTATACGCAGTGGAATGCTGTTAATACATCTTTCAAAAGGCCATTTACAGTGAGAAAGACGTATAGACTGTCCACCAAATTTCTGCTTTTTCTTAGACTTTTTTCCTATCTTAAACAACCCATTTCTGAGTTGCTACAGGAATATCTAGTTTGTCTGCTAAATCATCTTTTGTCAAACTTATTCTCATCAAATTCTTTTAAGATTTGAATTTTAGCTTTTAGTGAAATTCCTTTCTCTTTTGTAATGGTTAATTCCGCTGTACATAGTTTACATAACAGTGTCCTGTTGCAAAGAAAATATTTTTACTTCCAAGTATCCTCTCTATTCATGAACTGGTTTTCAGGTCCCTGTTCCAGACTCTGATGTCTCATGCCTTTGTTTCTTTTTCCTGTCCCCATCTCTGGGGGAAAAACTGGAACTCCAAAATGTAAAACCACTGCAAAAAATCAAGTAAAAGAGACATATGCAAAAATATTTTACTCATCTTATTTTATTCTACTAATTTTTTCTGTTTTGTAAATGAATTAGCCTAAATGCGCTTTTTTTTTCCATGATCAGGGAGAGTATTAATATATAATCAATATATAACAAGCAAAATCATAAAACGTGTAAAATCAATATATAACAAGCAAGTTCCAAAGATACTCTAAATGCTGGTTCCAAATAAAATGTGCAGTTTTTTATAAAACTACTTCAGAGCATTAAAATTAGAGAGAAAATAATAGAATTTATATTTAAAAAAATACAGCTTTCAAGCCTGTGTTTTGTGTTACAGAAATGCATAGACTCCAACTATTGCGGATTCTCCGTAGTTTCTACGGAAATTCATCAAAAACTACGGATTTTACAGAAACAAGAGCAAGAGAACCAGTACGCAAAACGGAACCAACTATTTTATCCAATAATTGGCTGAATACTCGTGTTATCATATATCACGTGTTGAGTGCGTTCCTGGTTTTGAAGAATAGCCAATTGTAGATCAGTAGCTCCAACTGTTAATGACTTGTCAATAGTCCCCCCCCAAACATCTGTCTACTTTGTCTGTCTCCCAGGTTCCTCGCTGCTGTGTATTTAGACTGCATTCGGCTCTATTGGTTAGATTACGGCGAGAGCTTAGCGTGTGTCTTGTGAACTGTGATTTAGGTGGAAGTTTATTGTTAATAATGCTACTTTGAACGAAGAAGCCAAAGTTATCAAAGCAGAAATTTAAAGATTCATATTCTTCAGAATTTCCATGCATTAAAACATCCGAAATCTCTGTGAATCACGCATCCTGCAGTGTATGCAACAAAGCTTTCTCAGTTGCACATGGCGAAAAAGATGACTGTAAATGGCATGTTTTTTCTCAAAAGCATATATAACTTGGCACTGTAAAATCTGTGCGAGCTTTTTTTGTAACTGCATGTTCATATATAATTGATAAATTTCCACTAAGTGATCCATTTCTAAAACATGCTGATTTCAACTTGAGAACTGAAATTTCATTTTCATCTGTTCTTTACTTGATGAATACTTTTCAATCCATTATTGATGAAAAATGTTTTATCAAGTGGAAATTTAACTTTTCGTGTATCAAGTAGATGATTTGAAAGAAATTGTAGATTTGTGTATTGATATAGCATGGGGAGAAATGGCCAAATTCAAAAATATGAATGGGTGTATTAAATACAAAGTATTGCCTTCTGTAATGCTTGCTGTCTTAATAATACCTCATTCAAATGCAACTTGCAAAAGAATTTTTTCTATTGTTAAAAAAATCAGACGCAATTTCGACCAAATTTAGGTCTTAAAACTCTTGAAGCTGTTTTGATTGAAAAAATTAATATGCAGGCAAATGAAGAACTGTGTTATAAAAAAAATTCTCAAAATCAGAACTTAAGCATGCTACATATAAATCTTAGCATTCGTAAATTATAAGTATTTTTTTAATACTTATATGTATTATTCTTGGTTATTTAAATTTTATTTCCCTGTGGAAATCATATCCAGAATAAAGATATCTGATTTTTTCTGTGATTAGTAGTGATTTGAAATACTTGCTTTTTTCATATATTCGTAGATTTAGTGATATACAGTTAAATGAAAATTTCTAATTAAATGTGCATATAATTTACAAGGTATATTTTTAATTATGCAGTTTTACATGTATATGGATTTTTAAATGTAATAAAATTAATTACAACATGCGTTACACATGCATTTTCAAAGTTGTAAAAATGTCGTTCGTGTGTTGACTACTGACAAGGTTTGCTGAAGGTTGGAGTCTATGGAAATGTCTGTTTCTGACTCCTAAAAGAGTATGGCTTTCAAGAGAAACTCTGCATGCTTTAGATTACCAAAAATAAGGCGATCTTGCAGGAAGTTGCTGCCTGGCATTGGCATGGCATAAGAATGAAAAGAGATAATATTGTAAATGAAACGATTCAGAAAAATTTTATACCTTAGGAAGTTGAAGATTCCTACTGTGTAAGAGAATAACATATTTTTTCTTTAAATCCCATTTTTTCATTTAAAATTTTTCAAGCCATATGTAAGATTGCAAAAGAAAACTACTCTTTGAGCTGGAAATAAATATGTATGTTATGAAATTAAACATAAAATTTGTGAATTTTAGGAAAGTAAAGTTGATGAATAAATGTTTTTTGTTTCAGTCGGTAAACTTATGGAGCTGCATGGTGAAGGTAGTGGAAAATCAACAACAACCACAGCAAAAGTCGGAGATGAAGGCTCAAAAATTGACAGACCGGAAGGCTATGAACCTCCTGTCCTAGAATCTGTGTAGCTTTATTGGAAAAAAAAATTAAAAAAAACTGCTGAAATCTTTCTGGATCTTGTGTTTTTGCAATTGCGGTCAATATTCATCAGTCTAACATTAAGATTTCATCCATTCAGTCTGAATTAAATTCATTAACTATTGTATAGTATAATTTTATTAGCATTTGAATGCATATTAAACTTAAATAATGTTAAATAAATTGAAAAAACTATTTTAATTACTTATACATCTTTTTTAATATTAAGGGGAAGTATTTGATTGTGTGAATTATTGGAGTAGAAGTTCTGGTGCAGTATGTTAAGACAAAATGCTAGTGATATGCAAATTAATCCTAAAAACATAATGATTAATTATTCAAAATTCATATTTCATTCCTGAGATAATTGAGTTTTAAGAGATTCAGTTGAGATAAGGTTTTGTAAGATATTTTGTTTAGGTAAATTTTCTAAATACATCAGATCACAGGATTTTTTCATCTTATTTATTACAAAGTTATTTATTACATTACAAAGTCTGGAGCTCATGCTTGTAAAATATTTATTTAAAGAATTTTATAAAAATAATAAAGCTTTTATAGTTTTAGTGAACAATACATTAAAACTGTGCAGGTATTATTAGAATAATGGATGTTTAAGATCTTAATTTTGGGATCTGAAATGTGGGGATAAATACAATTGTCTAACAACAGGTGGTTACAAAGAAAGGAATAGCACTCTAGAACATAGAGGTACGAATAAAAGGAGATGCCATCTCTACATTATGCCTGACAGTGGGCTGAAGCTTTGGATTCCAAAGTAGGTGTCTTTAGTTTACATCCAGAGCATGTTACAGCAGTTTGCAGATTCTTCCACTGGCGACAGTTCCACACAAATTTTAAAAGCCAGGACATTTCCGCATAAAAAAAACATTCGTTGTTGGATGGGTAATAGCAATTTTTGTAGTTTAGTGGCATGTAAGCAAAAATCTCATCTTGCTTATTTTTCAATAACTTGCACCAGTAATTTTGTTTATGAATTTGTTTTATAAAATTCTAAACTACTGGACGAAAATATAAATTTTAATGAGATGTGTATCTTCTATATAAAGATGGTAAGTACATCAAAGTACTTTTAAAGTGTCAAAATATCGCAAAAATGTAACACACATTGAAGATAATTTCTTTATAACTAGCTAGTAGTAGCATAAAAATTTGTATACTTATTTCAATGCCTTGATATTGTATTTGCTACTTTTCTTTTATGCTCCAAATATCAAAAATTTTTAAATTAAGTACATTTTTCATTATCTATATAATACTGTAATTGTACTTCTCTAAAATTTTTAGGGGAGGCGTAATAGTTGCTTATTTTAAACAATTTTTAAAAATAATCACTATGGATTTATTTAGCTTAACTGAAAAATGTAATTATCCCCAAATCTCATAATCCTTGTTAAAAATATATAGACAAATATGCTAATAAGTAAACTTATCCTTCATTTGTAACTGTATATTTATGTAACATTGTATGCAGAAACATTTGGCAGAAGTGCCATGTGCACCCAAGGTGATGTGAAAGTACCATATCATCATGATAGCTTATTAGAAATTAGGTTGATGTCAGTGTTATTAACTGGTATACTAATTTATTTTGGATTACCTTGCAATATGTAAATTTCAGAATTTAGATCAATTAGTTTCAAAAAATGAAGCGGTGTAAGGCGGTCAAGATTGCAATCTGATGACAATGATGTTAGTGTTTAAAAGTAAAATGAATAGTTGTTATTTATTATATTATCAGAGAACTGTTGAACTGGGTGAACTGTCTAAAAGAGCTATTAAACACTTTGATAATGATCTAAAATTCGGACCTCAAAGCCATCAACAACTTTTTATTTATTTATTTATTTTTTTTTTGTATGCTTTACCACATGCACATTTGATTTCCACCATGCCTCATACATTCTACATAGATACATCATTGATTTTACGACTACTAAAATTTTATATTTTGCTTTCAACATCATTGATTGTACACCTACTAATAATTTTATATTTTGCTTTCATAACTGCCATGTTTATCAGCACATGACAGCTTAAGTAATGACTCGTGTAGCCATGTCTAAACATTTTTTTTTTTTTATGTTAGTAGCTGTTAGCAAAGAGTATGGTAACCTTTTATGTTGATGTTATGCTTGGCAATGATTACAAATTTCAGTTAAGTGCACTAAGAAATGTGAAAGAGGAAAAATTTCTTTCCATATGCTAAAAATTGATTTTGTTAATGAAACCCAAAAGATTACATTTAGTGCTATTTGAATTTAGAATAACTGATTTGTTATTCACATAAACCCATCGCCAGGGCTCGTATAGCTGCACTGGGTGGCAGAATTTAGGACCCGCAGAGCTGGTAAGATATCTACTGCCGGTCATCAATAACCCTTAAGTATATGTGGGAATTTATTCAGGATTCAGATAGTCATAATTACAATAAATAAACAAATGGAATTCAGACCTAATTGTCTCAGTGCACGGTAGAAGCAAGATAAAATTTAGCGGAACAGCTTGTCTAGACGCCAATCGCATGATACATAGCCAAATATGTATAGTGAATGCTAATTAAATTTTATGAAGATAGCTGTGAAATTTAAAGGTTTTTGGATATCGCAAACCGAAGGTGAAATTTTCCAATTAATTTTGTGGAGAAGCGGTAATCAATGAAGATATATTAAAGCAGTGTTTTGTTATGATAACAATGCTCCTCAATCAGTCAATTAACGAATGGCAAAATCTGTAGTATGGTTCTAGATCCAAAGAATACCACCACCGATAGTGAAGAAAAGGACAGAGAGGTCACTAAAAACGAAAAAATTTCAATTGACAGTCTTGAATTCTCGACACAGCAACTGCAGGACTTGAACTGAACAAAAAATTTTATCCATCTACAGAATTAAAAAAAAAGTATTAGCACAAGAAACAAAGTAACTTACATTGAAAGAAATGTTTAATTAAAATAAGTTTTTTTTTTATTGGTAGATTTTCATACCCTTTAAAGCATAAATGCTTCATTATTTCGTAAATCAAGATTTCATATTTTTTATTTTAGTCCCGATGAGTCTGGATCTCTGACTGTGTACTGTATTTACTAAAAAATTTGAATTTTATACCAATGTCTAAATGTAAATATAAAATTATGTGTGTAAAGTATTTGTAATTAGGTAAATGGTTTGGTCAAGTTAAGTTTCTTAAAATAGGATAAACCATTCAAGGGCTATCTGCCTACAATGAACTTAGATATTAATTTTTGTAATCATTAGCCAAATATAATCGAATTACGTTAAAATTTCTTTCTAGTGTAACTGATGAAAACTTGTGAAAATATTTCATTCAAATTAAAACTCTTCTGGGAAAAGTAGCATTAAATTCCATTCAGAATGAAATGTTGCTTAAAAATATGATCTTTCACATACATAGCACTGAAATACTGTAGAAAAAGAGAATGTATACATTTATATGTATATTTATGATAGAATTACAAAAGTTTGCCTCTGATCATGCCAAAATTTATTGATCTTATTGGCAAGTCACTGAATGCGTTTTTTCCAAAAGGAGTGTGTCACTCAGGGCACTGCATGGGAAAAACCAGTTAGGGCCTTTCCATGATCTAGAAAGAAAAATTAACTAATAGGTTTTGAAATAATAAGTAAAACTAAAAATAGTGTTACACTGCGCCAAAAAAAAAGAAAGACAGTTCTATATTTCCCTTTCTACTGGACCTATTGATGAAATTCAACTTACGTTTTTCATGTCTCAAAAGCACAACTTTGGATATATATTAAATTTATATATAGCATTGTTGTAATATAGGTATTTTGACACAAAATTGGACTTCTTCTGAAATGGCATGCTAATGTTTTTTCATATTTCAATTCTACGACTCAAAATTGTGCCAAACTGCCAATTTTGTAAAAATCGCATGAGTAGTTAAAAATTAGCATCTCAATGTTAATTGAATTTGATATATATTTATTAATATCTCATTATTTTTATCAAACGTACTTGATTCCTTCTTCCAGAATTTGAAATCCACATACAATTTGTATGTGTTTTATGATTTATATTTTTTATTTTTCAAAAAATTTTTTGTATTATAACCTATGAAATTTTTAACATGTTCTTATAGCTATATTTCTAGGCCTACTTGCAAAAAAATTTTAGTTTTTATTCAAAATTTCCTAAGATGTATGTAAATTTGCATATTGGCAAGTTTTGAAATTTGGCATTTTGCGTTCTCCAAGTCCTGATTGAATAATTCTTGAAATATGTTTTGGCTATTTATTGGTATGCAAGTAACCCAAACTTAATGCAAATATTGGAAAGGGGAAAATGAAAACAAAATTCAGAAAAGTATTATCTTTACAATCATTGGTCTCAAAAATGTGTAAATTATGGTCTGTTTACTGTATTTCAGATTTATATACTGAAAACTGTTTTCCTAGAGAAAAAATAATAGTTGAGTGTACTCATCAGATGACAAGCTGTTAATAGCAAGGTAAGTATTTCATTATGAAGTCATTAATTCTGTTAAAAATGTAAAATACAATCCCAGCATCTTCCTTCTTCTTGTAAAATATCAATCCTAGCATCTTGTTTAAAGACCATACACAGATAATATTAAATGTTATATACAATGTTAGACTTGCTTGTTATATGTAAATATCCTAAAGCTAACCTTCTTATACAGTGCTGTTATAAACGTATTAAATAATAATAGTTATATTATGTGATAGTAATGAGTAATTTTATCTATTAAATTTCACCATATTGCTTAGCATCATTTAGCATTTTGAAACCTGTGATCTGTATTTTCTTTCGTTAATTTTGGGGGTATTGAATTTATAGTTGCAGGACTACCGGTAGAAGCTACAGAAAACTTGTTGTTTTGTGAAAAAATAGTAATGATGCCATTGTATTACTTTGGGGTGCCTTGCGATTAGCTGTAAATATGTTCAGCAAAAACTGTTTGTAAGTATAGCCTTCAAGTTGGTGTGTTTTATATGGAGAATTCATGGATGTTTCCATATAATGGTTTGAATGTGTTGTCAGTTTAAAATTTCAGTTTATTCTGCGTGAAATACATAAGAAATATTATAAATCTCTTGTTCGAAACATATCAAAAGTACATTGTTGGTTTTGCTTAGTATTATACATTTTGTAGTCCTTCAGTACATTTTAGAATTTGAAACTTATATTAATGTAATATTTTTGCTTAATTACATATTTCTTATCATGAATTTATATGTATGTGTGTGTGTTTGGTACATATTCTGCAGTTATTTACAATTCTTAGTTTATTACTTTTTTTCAGTTCAATTAATATAAAATAATTTTTATTATTTTTCATGGCACTTCATATCTATTTTAACCTGGTCATATTGTTAGCTCAGTGCAAACATGACCCTTACTGAAAATTAAGCATTTTTCTATGATAAGATGGTTTTCAGAATCCTTTGCAGTTAGTCCAGTATTTAAAAGCAATTTTTATAAACAGTTCATACAGATAAAAGAATGTTCTTGAAATTTACCAATTGGTTCCATATAATTAACACGTCATAAGGGTCTCAGGATATTTCAGTTTGTAAAAACATGCTGGAAAAAATTTCACTGCATCGCCCTGCCCTTTCATTTTAGTTCTAAATCATACACAGTGGAGATAATTAGATTGCATATAAAATATTACATTGTTAGCTTCAAGTAATAAAGTATTTAATCAGTGTACTTTCAAAATGTTCCTCCACATCTGAATAGAACTTTAAGTGTCTAATTATAAAAGAACAAAAAATATAGGGAAGCATGACATACTACAATAAATTATTGTAAGAAATTTAACACAGACTGAAGTATATAATTTTCAGAATAGTGTTTGTACTTTTTCATGTGTATACTTTTGTGTTACATCTGTGATTAATTTCTGTAGAAAATTTGAATTCAGTACTAAATTGCATGTAAATATGTTATTTTCTGCTAAAGATCACAATTTTTTGATGTTGTGAAGGACTTTTGGCTGCCATTGTATGTAAGACTATATTAAATGTGTTTCATGCATGAGCAGCAAATAAAAAATCTGTATACATCAACAATTCAGTTATTGATTTCTGAGTGTAAAAAGTAGTAATTAAGCATAATAAATGAGATACACAAATTTATTATCACAAGAACAAAGTGTAGGAAATGAAGCGATCAACGCATCTAAACAGTCCCGCTGCCATCAGACGAATAATATGATGATGAGATGGAGAATGCTAGGAAAGAGGTGGCAATGGGATTATTGCCGCTGAAAACCCGAAGAATACAGGAGTGGGTATTCTGCAAATCTGGGCTGGGCTCCATCACTCATGTGAGCTCTCAGGCGGGGCTTTCCTTCAGCTTTGGCTCCTCTGCCACTGTAACTTTCATGAACTGGATATGCTAGTGTGGAACTGAGGAGACAAATGCACATCACCAATACTATTGCCATCTGAAAAGAAAAATGTGATTAATAAGTTGTAGTATAGTTTATTAAGAAATTCAATGGAACAATTGCTTAAATGCTGAAGCTATCTTATTACTCAGTTTTTATTATAATTTACCTGTGTTGTATAAACTTTATGCTCACTAACATGATTCTTATCAGATCATCATTTAAACCCATGCTAATAAATTGGAGCATAAGGTCTTTGCCTGAAGCAAAATTTGCTGTGATTAATCACAAGATTTCTGCATTTTGGTATTTTTGTATTCAACTGAACTTGAGAACTTGTTGAAAATAACAGTATCACTAAAGACTGTTTGCTAAAAATTAATTGCATGAATATGTTAGTGTTCTTGACTGGCATTATACTTTAAAATTTAAAGTTGTGTTTGTTTTGCTAAAACATACTCAAATAGCATTTTAAATATTGTGTGTGTAAATCCTAGGACTTGATGTCCTACCCACAAGGATAATTTCAAGTAAAATAACTGATATTGTTATTCTGAGATCAGTTTCTAAATAATTGTTAGTGCAATGTTGTGGATCGCATGGCACAGCATAAATATACTACTAAGTCAATAGATAATTTCAAGTAAAATAACTGATATTGTTATTCTGAGATCAGTTTCTAAATAATTGTTAGTGCAATGTTGTGGAACGCATGGCACAGCATAAATATACTACTTACATTGATCTGAAGTGTAGAAGATTTACCCACCATAGGAACTGAAATTTATCTTACTTTGCCCTGTAATTTTTGTTGTAAAATGCATTGAAATATTCTATAAATAAATATAATAGAAATCTGGATAATATGTGCATAACACAAGTCCAGCTGTCTCTTCAAGTATGCTGCTTATGAAAATTAAATGATAATCAAAAAAATTATACTCGGTGATGTTCAGTGGTGTGTGTAACTATTGGTAAGAGGGTTGGTTTGAACACTTAACAAGTAATCTGCAACTTAATGTTAAATTGCACTTTTGTGTTTAGATTAGGACATGAAATACGCAGCTTGATAAACAGCAATGTGCTGAAATTCAGATGTGTAATGTTTAATTTAATGTGGCTTCTGATAGTTATTTATATTATTTAATTATGATTGAAAGGTATTATTCAAGTTATAGAAAAATGATGATTGATTGGTAGATTCGAGAGAGGACTAACAAATGCAGGTCGTCCAAGGTTTGAATAACCCTCTAAATATTGTAATTTAAGCAGTGGATCAGTTAGTAGAACAACGTATTAAAAATTTTCCCAAGCGTAACAGTTGCACCTGAGGACTTTTCTATCCATGTAGGCTTGAAGAAACCGTGAAGCAACAAAAGCATTTTGGGTCTTCAGGCTGCCATAGAAATTCAAATCAGCCATTCTGCTGCTGCAAGAAGGCTTCAGGACTTTGCAAGAAAACCAGTGGTTTGTGCCCCTGTTACTCCATCTTCCAAAAGTTATGTCCTTGCATTCAGTGAAGCTAAGAGAAATGAGCTGTTTTTATTCCAGATATAGCTTAAAGGTGTCATTATAAACATATTTTGATGTGAAAGTGTGAGGAACAGCCAACTTGCCTTTACTAACTCATAAAATAGCAAATTTCTGCAGAAGTGGTTTCATGGCTTGGAACAAAATTGGTAAAGATGGCTAAAATATGATATTAGCCAAGCTGCATATTTTTGTTGAAGGTTATGTAATGGATCATAAATAAGTGGTGAAAGTTTTGGAAGCCCTCTAAAGCTATTTAGCAATACTGTTGGCCCAGTTTTTTTTTTTTTTTTTTCTAATAGTTGACAATAAAGTTAATTTTCAAACGTGGTATATATTTAACAGTACTTTTCTGCAAATTGTTTTTAATCATTTTCAATTAGTAGCCATTAAGTTTATTTCCATCAATATCCTTTAATTAGGAGGAACAGTGTACATTATGCAATTTTTTTAATGTGCTGATAAAATATTAGGCATAAAGGGGTATTTTTATGAACTTCCCTGCACCATGATATGGGATTTGAAAGTTCCCTTTTAAAACACTTTTAATCAACCTTCACAATAGAATGAAATTTGGGGTGCAGTTATATTTTGACTAGTAAAAACTGCCCTTATCCAAGCAGAATATTCCACAATGTGTAATTATAAAAATTCATTTTCTTAAATATGCAACTAATTTCTGCTTTAGCTGAAAATCATGGGCTAAAACTAGACACAAATAGTCATTTTTATTGATCTGAAATTGTATGTATGTATTTATTGCTCTAAAATGAAACATGGAAGTTATGCATAGTTCATATTTTTTCAAGGAGCTATTAATTTTCATTAAAATAAAATTACGACCGGAGTTACGCCCTACATATAATATGTATTGTAGGCATACATAATACGATACTAGTCCAAATTGCCAAATGGAATTAAGAATCACTTTATAAAGTCACTTTTTACTCTATAAAGTACTCATAAAAAATTATCTCATTATTTTTAACAGCTACATACTCTTGTTATACATTTTTTATTCCATCAAAACTTTTGAATGGAAATTATCAACTAAATTAAGGTCACAGTGACATTGATAAGAAAGCAGTAATTAAAAGTTTTATTTTCGTTATTTTGCCAAAATTTTGAATTTTGTATTTTTTACAAATTAAATGAAATTTTTATCAATAAACTCAGCAATCTGAAAGCAAGCAGTGTTTGAAATAAAACAATTCTGCCTCAAACACGTGAAACTGTTACCATTTAGCAAAATGTAAGACATTAATTAGTCTTCCAATTTGTGTCAACAAACTCTTCTATTTATAGGCATTGTATTGCCCCTGTCTGAACGAAAATACCTTGTGCCATTCAGTAAAGTGCATATTTAATTTTCACATTTTATATGTATGCGTAATATAACAAACAAAAGAGTTTTAAAAGCAAATGCAGTTCTTAAGAATTTATTTATACTTTTTAATCTGCTTGGTGTAAATTAAAATGCATTTAATTCATGTGGTATCTAATTAGAAATATAAAATATTTTTATGAAATTAATCTAGCTGGACTCCTTAAAATCATATTTTTCTTTTTTATGATAACTTTCATAGGTCAATATAAACAAGTAGGTAGCCTATACAGTGAGTACTTGGCAGTTGCTTTCATGTTAGCTTCACTCCTTCATGCTAGCTGTGGTTTGTCATTCCTTTAAATTTTTACAAAAACGAAATCACCAGTGGCACATCAGTTTTGGCTTTGATTATTTCAAGTTATACTTTTGAAGTGATCAGCAATATCATTTCTAGTAATTGTACTTTTTAATTGCCTCTTGATTACTTACAAAAGGGCTGTTGTTACCGGGCTGTTGAATGTCAAGATGGCACTTTGCCAAAAGATCGACCTTGGAAAAAAAAGAAAATCTATACGAAAAATTATGTGACCTACTCTTTTAGGCGAGCTTGTACTCGATGACATTGTTTTAGTCTTAACAGGTCTATTAAAAAAAAACACGTGGATTAGTGGATTTCCCCCCTTCCCTAACAGGTGATTTGCCTTTGAAACTCCAAATTTGTCCTGAGCCAGTCATCTAAAACATTGCTGACCAATAATGGGTTAAATGTTTAAGTTCCCCTGTAAAAAGCATGGAAACTTATTTAATAAATTCACCTTTCAGAATGCATGGAATTTTCCAAACTAAAGGTGTAATAATTAAAATTAGTATTTTTCATATTACCTTAGACATATATTTTGGAGCATATATGCAGTCTGTATAGAATTATTTATTGTATCTGTTACACATTAAAATAAATCTCGTGTTGATTTAAAAAACGGCTCATTCTAAGAGCGATTGGTTAACATTAACATCCTTCAAGTATACTGTGTGATTCCATTGTTTATACGATTAAAATTTGATCCTAGAGAAGTGAAAATCTAAAGTAGTATACTTAGTAGTAAGCATTTTATTTTGACATTTGATCAGAATTTAATTGGATTGTTAATTGATTTTTCTAAAGCAGAACTTAAAAGGACAGAGGACTTTATATGGGGATTTGGCTCATATTCTACGTATACATCAGAGAAAAGGCATGCAGTCTGTTCGCTAGGACAAACTGTCAGTGTTAAATGATTTTATCCAGTTTAGGTTTATGCAAAGTTTGATTGAACTAAATATGTTCAGTTGAAAATTTTGTCGTCTTTCAAAATATCTGAATTTTAAAATTTAAAATCAGTGTTTGTAATTAATAAGTACATTTTGTAGCCAAATGTATATTTGTCTCATAAAACGATTTTGTGTTGTTTCACCTTTCATTCCATTTTGTAGCCATTCAGAACAATGTAAGATATTATGCTTTCATATTCAATGTTATTAATTAGCAAACTAACCTATTTAAAAGCAATAGATGTAGTTGTTAAGAATATTAATTTTTTATTTTTTAATCTGATTTAAATAAAAAAAAAGCATTTAATTCATGATATATCTAATTAAAAATTTTATATAATTATATTGCATATTTTTCACTTTTTAAATATACGAAAGATATATAATGCTCCCATGTTAGTCTAAATGCATTTTTATCTACTATTCTATTACATGCTTCACTATCCCATTTGGGCCATCTGTATCAATAATCTCTACTGATAAGCCATGTACTTTAACCCTTTCCGTTACCTTTTAAAGTTGGAATTTCGACCAAAAAAAAAAAAGAGTGCTGAAACGAGCATTGCTGGGGAAGCACATAAAAGAGTAAGAGATTTTGCCTAACATTAAAAAAACACTAGATTCTGAATACCGTAGCAAATTTAGCATTATCCAGGCTGTGCCATGGGGAGGCCTGCTAGTCTACACACCCCTAAAATGTTCTTGATTATATGATTATTAAATGCGTATAAATGAAAGAAAGTAACTTGAGTATATGATATTTACATTTTCGTCTATTCTTTCATGGTGGTACTTTTCGAAGAAAGTGACACCACCTTTGAAAAAGCACACCCCAGCATTGCATGTTTTGCACATGTACGGGGATCCGTATCAGGTTCACTATCTGAAGGTAATTCATGTAGAACTTTCATTGCTTCAGAAATGGAGAGCCCTCTCCAATCCATTTGGAAAATAATTAAAATCCGAAAAAAATACGCTAAAATTATATCTACAATTAGAAATTATAAACTGAAATAAAATGTCTACAACTCAAAACGTAGCGCTAACAAAGCTTCCTTGAACGAAAGCGAAAGAGAACTGCAATAGTGAAAAACCAAACTGCTAACTGATAAAATTACCCCTGACCTTTAGAAAACCACCCCAACAGTTTCTTAGTTGATATTCAAAACTCCACTCAAAAAAGAAAAACAGGAAACGAAGCACAGATGTGGACCAACCTTCTATTGTGAATGAGCTGCAGGGAAACAAAGATACAGTTGTTGGTTTGGTCCTAGTGTCTCAGTGATCCCACTCTGTGCACGCCTGATGTTCGCCGTTCGATTTTAGGTAAAAATTCAAGGTAAAAATGTAAAATTAGTGTTGAATGAGGAGATTAGCATACAGCCAAGAAAATAACATAGAATGCGTACAGAAGGAAATTTTTAGGTGCCGCAAAGGGTCTAAAAGAAAGCTTTCATATTCTCTCCTCCCCCCCCCAATTACAGCACGAAATTTTTTTTTTTTTAAGACTTTGGCCACTACTAAGGCCAGAAGCGATGATCACTTTATTATGGAGACACCTAATAAGGCGGACCCTTCGGTATGGCAGTCAGAGTCACTAACCTCTTTTCTTATGGGTGGCAAGGACTGTAAATTAAGTCTATATGTTTTGGAAAGGAAACTGCAAACAGTAATACATCAGTTTTTTATTTAGTAACTTTTAATTCTTTGTAAGAATGCCAAGAGGTAATGACAGTAAACGTCGTAGTTCTTATTTTGCCTAACTATAGAGCCGCAGATTTGTGCGGGAATCAAATAATGTGTTTGGAATACCGATTATTACTTGATTAATCCGATTATTAAAATATTTTATATTATTTAAACAGCCTGAAAACACGCAAATAAATTAAACTTGTTAATTTATTTGCGTGTTTTTAGGCTGTTTATATAATATAAAATATTTTTTTAATAAGAATGCGTTAAAGAAATTGGTAATAAGTTTTGTTTCGGTCAATTAAACATCTTTTAGCTTAAGGTGGCATTAATACACACTATATATGCTTAATGCATCCTAATATAAAAATTTCTTTTGTTGTTTCATTTTAGACTGTATGTTTTGAATTTAGTTTCACGCAAGTAGGAATACTTTTTAAACACGAATAATTTGAAATTGCGTATTGACTTTGCATAAATACATATTTAACCTACAGAGAAAAAGGGGGGGAACTCTTATTACACGGGTGGGTGGCGATCCCAGTTAGTTCGGATATTTGGAATTCTGTTTTATTTTAGTCTAAATATAGTTCGTAATAAAGACGCAAAAGAGAATTCACTTACTGAATGACAGACTGTAGTACTTCAACAAGACAGCAAAAAATGTGTAAAGAATTTTTAGTTTCCCCTATTTTAAATCTGAGATCAAATAAAAAGCGGAACAGTTATAAACTGCGATTGTGTTTGCACTTGTCATAAATAACAGATAAGTATTAGCGGTACTTACCGTATGCCTTTGATTTGCCATGGCGATAAATATCTTGATCATTCGAGTGCAGGTATATTTGCTCTTCACACGATTCTTGAGGTCTATTAAATTCGGCGAAGCAGGTAGCAGTTTATATAAACCTTCCACTCGTAATGAAGAGGAGAGGGGGGACATTTCAGGACATCATGACGTCATTCACCGGCACTCGTTGGGCAACTTTTTCTAGAATATTCCATCTTGGGCTAATTTCAGCGTGCGTCATCTCCGGATTTGTCGTTCTCTAATGTTGTCATCTTTAACTGCTGCTGAGGAGAGGGGGGAAGGGACTTAAATCATTTATATAAGCGTTATATAAATCTATCTGAAAAGTGTAAAGATTATGCTATAAATTACGGATCGAAATCATATCTAATCTTAAAATTCGAAATTAAATAGAAATGTTATACGTTAATCATTCTAAGCCCACATTTTGATAGAATGTCTCTTTTCAAGTACTTCTAAATGCCTCTAAATAGTCATCTGTACGAGGTACCTGACTTCACGGAACATGCCCCAGGCCTCTAAATCATCCTCGCAGAGTATTTACTCGTAAAATATGAAAATTTTTATGTATGTTTTCAATTCTAGGTTTTAAAAATATGAAATTAGGAGCGGAATTTTCAGGCTTCCCACCTTTCACAGAAAAAATCGGAAAAAATACAAGACTGGTTTAAAAGGTGGAAGTTTATATTTTGTATAGCAAATGCTTAATGGAAACGATGAAAAAAATATATATAACATTCAAAAAAGCAGTATGTAATTGTTTGTTTGAGTAACTATGAATGAAAAATATCAATTATGAGATAATTTCAGGCGATATTTTATATGAAATTTAATTCGCATCAACCCTACCAGCAGCCGAGTGGTAAAGTCGCTGAACATTGATAGTTCTGTTCGTATCGCTGCGGGCTGTCTGTATGGGCGTTTTGTGATATTTTTCTACATGTAACCTATATATGAGTCAATTTCCCTTAGAAATTCCTCCACGAAGGCTCGCTCTCTTTAGACAGATACCCCTTGAGTACGTTACCGTAATCAAATAAACCAAACCCTTCTTAGTACATAATGATGTGCCGCTTAGTTAAGAATGTCACAGGTTTTTTCGGAAAACAGCAGTTAAAAAAAGTAGTTAAACGCGTTGAAAACTAAAAACTAATTTTTAGCTACATTCTCGGCTATAGGAATTAAAAATAAAGTAGGGCTTTTAAAACAATGTCAGATTTTTAAATCAAAATTGCCAAGGAAAATTATGAGTGAATGCAATGCAATCGTTCTTACACATGTCTTAATGCGATTGATATATGGTACTTCGCGATTTCATTTTTAGTCTCGTGCCTGTTTGTTAGTTGTGATCAAATTTTTGAAAATGTTCGTTTGATCTCGCTTGTGGCATTTCTTGCCTTTTTGCAACGCTAAACAACACTGCGCAATAAAAAAAAACAAATCGTTAACCTCCGCCATCAGTGATTTTCGATTGAATAAAATATACCTGCAATCTATCAATATCTAGCAATTATTATGAAATATATATATATATATATATATATGTGCTGAGAAGTGATAGCAATTTCAGATTTCTAAAGTAAATATTATCTTCTAAAATAATTATAATTAGTTAAAAGCCTAAAGCCTAAGATAAGCAAAAAGTGTTGTATGAAATTTTTTTGCTTAACATTGGGAGGCAAATAATTAGCATTATCATCTTAATTTTTTTCTGTACCCCCATCCGCGGTGGGAGAAAGGAAGAATGAACCTAGAGTATTCATATTACAAAATATTAATGATTACCAAATTAATACAATTAAATTGCTTATTAATTCGATAATCAAACACTTGATTGAAATGTAGAGGTAAAAACTTTAGTTTCTTTCATACGTAGACGAAATAGTTTCTTCTGATGTGTTCTGCTTCTAATTTTATGTTTTTAAAACCCAAAATTAAAAAAATATGAACACTTCTCATTTTTACACTGTAGGTTGATTTGGAAGCTTCCTCGGAAATCAGGTTTTGGTTAGGAATCGAAATTAACGAAAAAGATGTAGGATTCTCTTGACAGAGTAAATGTCAGGTCTGCCATTTGCAAGATGTTATTTTTAAAACATAACAAACATGTTTCCATAAATTGATTTCAATCTTAAGAAGGTCAGAAAAATAAATAAAGTTGAAAAAAATTATTTAAGTTACAAATTACACGCTATAAGGTATTTCTCTCTCCTTCTTGGCATGCCTTCGTGGTGTAGTGGTCAGCACGCTCGGCGCGTATTCGAGCTGTCCGTGGTTCGAGTCCCGGCGAAGGTAGCCCTCATTTTTCACGTCTCCTGCTTCGAAATAACCTAATGTCTCTACAGTGGCACCTGAACTAAAAGAGGTGGTGGATGATGATTCTCCACCATCAGGATTTGGCGATAGAGTTCCATAATCCCAATCGCCCTTTCAAAGGGGAAGTATATAAGATATTTCTCCTGCCTTCGTGATGTAGTCAGCACGTTCGGCGCGTATTCCAGAGGTCCATGGTTCGAGCCCCGGTGAAGGCAGTGCTCATTTTTCACGTCTCCTGCTTCGAAATAATCTAATGTCTCTACAACGCTACCCTATGTATAACGGGAAACGTAGTTTACGAATTACGGAACTTTTAAGATCAGTGACGAGTAGGAAGTAGCTAGCCTCTGCATTACATTTATTTTGTAATTTCTTATTTTAATTTCCCTACCCCATACTGACCTATTGCACAGAATATTTTTTTATTCCTCGAAGAAAAAGGGCTTCATATCTGTCTCTCTGTAAATGGAAGAACTATTTCGTGAAACCGGTGTTAATTCCTGTTTGAATTTTACTTTTAATTAAAAGTCTGAACTGTAGTCTAAAGCTGGCAGGACAGCATCTCGGAAACCACAGAGTTAAATTTTTATTTCTTAGAATTCTTTCTATAGTATGCTACAAATTTGCATAGCAATTCATTTCTGGTAGGCGAGACAATTTTTTCCGATAATTTTCACCAAGGAAGAAAAAAATGAAGACCGTATTCATTTGTACTTAAACGCTTTCCTGCAGGAATTTAGAGATTGAACTTTCGAATCCCATGAAACTTGAAAAGCTTCGAAAACTCGAAGTGTCCCTCATATTTTCGTAATCTGAATCCCAATCATTTAAGGAAAGAATGTGATTGCTTCACAAGATGTGTCTAAAAAGTATCCGACCTTATATTTTCCGGCGCACAGTAATGATGCTAGGGCAGAGGCATTGTGCACAACGTCGTCGCGGTGGAATCATCCCGAGTCCCCAAGGCCGAAAAAGTGCGACAGGTGTGAAGCAAAATCAAGATGTTGCTTATTGTTACTGTAGAATAGTGCATCACTAATACGCATCAGGAGGACAAAGTGACAAAAGAGTACTGTCAACAAGTTCACCATCGAATCCATTATGCAGTTCGGAGCAAATCGTCAAGCTTCTGAACGACAAAAAATTGGCATTTGCATCATGACAATGCTCCAGCATATTCGTTGCACTTGATCCAGACTTTGTAGGTTACATATGGAATTCTAGTCTTTTACCAACTTTTTTACTCTCCAGACATGGTTCCTTGCGACTTCTAGTTGTTTCGAAATTGAAGACCACATTGAAAGGATCCCCTTTTTGAGATTAGAGAAAGGATAATACAGAACTCGACGCCGGAGATGAATAACATTTTAAAAGAAGCCTTCTAGAAGTGCTTTCGGCAGTGGTAGGATCGGTGGGCTATGTGTGTGGACACAAGGGCCTACTTTGAAAGAAATTAGGGTTCCAATCCCGTCACTTCATAAAAATTTTCGCAGCCAAAGGTCAGATATATTTTAGACCTTTCAATAGACCTTGATCATCCGCATCACGTTGTGGCGATCCTGAATAGTATACTTTTAGTTTTCTGAAGAAAATTTAACATGCAGTATTTACCTCTTATAATAATCTTCTTTCTTTGATTTAAGAAGATTGTGGAAAATTTTTTTTAAAAAAAAAGTGTAAGTTGTTACTAATATGGCTTTTGTTTTATTATGCTGAAAAATGAGAATCGAGATTGAAGAATTTTAATTGCATACCGGATTTACTAATTCACTTTCATCTTATTAATAAATATAGTTTCGTTTATATATTTAAATTAGCTTTATATGAATGAGATAATGTTATTGTATTTGTTAAATTTATATATATATATATACTGTTCTTAAATTTATTTTTCATTAAATGCAAATTTCAAATTTTGCTTTGATAAGTAATTTTTTTTTCCTTATTATTATTTTTTTTTATTATGAGAGATTCGAAAGAATTTATGATTCAGCCCATCTCTATAAAAAATATATATTTTATTACTTTTAATCCATTCATAAGATAATTTTTAAAAAATTCTTTATTTCTCAAAATTCCAGTTATATATGGCACAGCAGGCTTGTAGATCTTTTATCAGCAGTGTTATTTTGAAAGTCTCCACGTAGCAATTACATGAGATCTGCATCAATATTCATCCGCTAAGGTGTAACAAAAAGGAGTTTTTGCCCTTATTGATCTACAAATGTATTCACCGCTCTGTTGGCGTAGTAGTAGGTAAACTGTCTGCTATTACCCTAGGCACGGATTGAAATCTCGGGGAAAACATAGATATTTGCAAGTGTCTTTGTGGCATTTAAAACATTCTCAAGTCGAAAGTCCTAACGATAATATGGTTATTTCGAAACTGGGGGAAAATTTGTGCTGTCACCTACGAGTTGCCCAAAGCGTAAACCAACGATATTGTTCAACTCTTGCGTCTTGGACGCAATCAAATTTCCAACATTTGGAAAATGGCTCTTTGCCAGGAAACTTGGAAGATAAATTAAATATCTTAATGTCTTGTGCAGTAACAACACTTACCAGGCTCGACTTAATGGCAAATGGCATTAATAAAACAAATTGAAATTTCTGTCGGAAAAGAAAAAAAAAGGCTTTTCTGATATCAATAAACTTCTAATCATCAAGCTGACCAGTGGCCAAAACGTAAAATCCTCTATTCAATTCTGATTAACTGGAACCACAGTCAATACGGTTATTCGAAGTGTCCACATAACTTGATTGTCTTATTTCCTAAGACAAATATCCACTACAAGGCAAGTGAAGAAATTTTAATTTTTTTTAATCATACATATTTCAAAAAGCGCTTTCAATGTTCACCAGCCACTGATATTCCTTATTCAATCAACTTTACGGCATTGCACACCTTCTAAATATGTCTGCCGTGTCAAATGTGTCTTAGTTATCGCCCACTTGAATTTCTTATGTTTATTAAAACAAAAGAAGCTCTATATTGTAAGTGTAACACAAGCCGTAGGTGGGCGAACATACAAACCCACATGATAGAGTCGAAACTTTGGTACCAGCAGTCCTCTGAAAGTGCTTTGCAAGAAAGTGACGTTCATAGTACGGTTTATTCTGGCTATTATCGATCCTCATTTTGTATCGTTCCAGGTGTACGACCTTATCCCGATATTCGGCTAGGATTTCCAGTTTCCAAAAACCGATTCCATAGTCTGGAAATGACACTTTGGGAAACTCCTAAAGCTTCCGCTATAAGGTATTGCGTTTGACTCGCCTCTAAACGGCCGTTGACCTTCCAGGCTACCGATTCAGCTAAGTCATTTTGGTAAAACGTTGTATTCACTGTTACAAAGCATTCAACGAGTGTCAAATTTTTCAGATAGGGCTGAATGTCAGTTGAAGATCGTTCTGGGGAGCTTTCGAGTAGCACAACCCCATAGGGCCCATTTCAAGAATGTGTAAAATGTTTCCGAAATACTATAGGGTGAAGATCCATGACGTCTACGAATTTTTCGCATTAACCCAGCAGCGCATGTCAACTTATTTTATCAAATGAAAAGATTGCTAACAAATTTGCCCATGCTGCAGCTTTTAGTATCTAGTCATATGATAATTGCCCATCATGCACTTTATTTCCCAAGAATTAACTGCCTACAATCTTTTCCTCTTTCCTAAAATGAATCTGAAGGAGAAAAAATTTAACTTTTTAAATTAAGTCTAGAAAGAGATATCATTCGGTGTTAAAACTTGTAATAAAAGGTCATTATGTGAACACTTTGTAGTCGTAGGAAACGACGCTGAGACGATGTTTACATTCCAGTAAGTACTATAAGAGGATTTAAATATGCCCGGGACTTTTGCTGTTACAAATCACTTTCCATGTTACAGAGCTGTATCTCCTTCGGTAAATACAGTCAAACTACCTTCAACCTAAGTCCCGTGCAGATTAGTTCAGTCAAATCTGCATTGTGATCAAATTTCTCATTCGAGGAAACGCCTGATCATCCGAATTTTGAAACGGACTCCAAGAACAGTAAGAGGAAGATTGTCCATTTGAGACCGTGCCTTTGAATGTTGTAAAGAAAATATTTCCGCTATGGAAAGGTGTGCGCTTTGTCAGTTCCACTGACGTTGACAGATGAGAACAAAGTGATGTGCATACAGACCGCCAGTTATCTCCTCCGGTGGCTTGAAGATGAAGGGGTTATTGAGGATCATCTTCATCTTCAAATTATTTATTAGTATATAGTGACCGCAATGAAACATGTCTCCATCACAGGCTTAAATCCGATTTGAAAAGCGAACAGTTTGTGAATATCGATGGATTCACAGCCAACTGAGAAACTTCAAATGAAAAGGGCATGAAAATGCTTCCAGAACGTAACCAAAAATATATCGACTTTGGAGTTGAAGAGTGACATGTTCAACTCTTTTGTTCGCAAAAAATGTTTTGGTTATAAAAAAGAGAGAGAGAGAAAAAAAAAACCTCCCGATCATAGTTGAACCAGCTTGTATTTGAAGTTGATAGAACAGAATAAGATATTCCCTCACCTGTTCTGAAATAGCTGGATACATGCTTCTCAAGCTTTCACAGTTTAGGTTGAACCCGTCGGTCATTTAGCCCTGTCATCCCTGATAGCTTTGTCATATAAATTAACAGATAATTTTACAGAAATTTCATAAACTTGATTTTCTTGGAACAAAATACGAAATACTTTTTGGAGGAGGAGAGGGGGAAATTAAACGATAAAGTTATTATTTGGACCGTTTAAAGGGTCAGCTTTCAGTTTCAGGTATTGTAAATCATTCTCGTAGAGTCATGAAGAATAAACATATAATTTATTTACATAGAACTAACCCAAAGTACATAATGTATAACATGTGGAATATTCTCGTTCTACTTTAACAGTTATTTTATTTAAACGTCTATTTTTATTTAATGATTGCCATTCAGTCCTGTCAAAATAATGGAATACTGTAATTGCGTGTAGCACAACTCTTTAATAAATTTACAACAATTACTTCTTATTTGCTTCAACTCATTTCTATTTCAACTAGAGTAAAACAATGAAATATATGACCTGGCTGAATGCATAGTTCTATTTTTTATTTTTTTTTTATTCTTTTAAACAATATATGCATAACTTTAACTCATTTTGAATAAAGAAATTACTGTTGTTTGCCTAAAACGGCGTTTACGTTTATCGGCCAGTGTAGTGTTCACATTCATCTCGAGTAACTTACTAATTTTTTAAACATATGTATTGTACTGCAATTTTCTTACGTGACTTAAATCAACGGAAATTTTTAAAATGTGTAAATAATAAAAAGGCTTAATTTTTTTCTGTGCGATTAGGAGAACAAGCATCCATATTGTAATTACAATCTGATTTTCTTTAAAACGAAAATAAATTCTTTATTAAAATAATCTAAAAGTAACTCTCATACATAAATGCGTATAACTTTATTAACACAGCTAAGACAATATTTGTAGATCAGAATTATTAAACATGCGACTCGAGAATCACTAGCTTTAACGTTTCCGTTTCTTAACTGCATTCCTTATGTGCAAAAATCTATAAAATACATCATGAAGAGTCAAGGTGCTAGAAGTGCCAACATCGATTCATTACACAAAAAAATGGAGTTCTGTTGTATTCATGAGATATCTTTTTAGCCCAGAAGGGCTATTGGTCTCAAAATGGTATTTTGCGTTGAATCATTTTAAATGTTTGTCTGTTTAAATCACTTTTCAAATTCTTGCCACCAAATATTATCGCCCTGTATTATATTTAAAGAAACTAAATAATGAAGAATCTACATAAATATATGCCCTTTGGCAGAAAAGTTCCAGGATTTTTTTTTCTCTGTTGTTGTTTCTGAGTTTGCAGTACTAAAAAGGAACAAATGTTGTTATTATGTTACCTGGTATGTATTCTTACTTGACATAACCTTGGCCAAGGTGGCGGGGCTGCGCTTAGCGAGGCTGTTCTAATCTTAGGCTGTTCGGATTGTTGTCGCATTCGTTAAGGTGACACCAATGGATGCTGATTGTGAGCACTAAGTTCTGCGTTAAGCTCGGTGAAACCCCTAGTGAAACGTGGAATATTATGAAGCAAGCATATGCAGGCGAGGCACTTTCAAGAAATCGTGTTTTCGATTGGTACAAAAGGTTTCGTGAAGGCAGAGGTTCAGTGCAAGACGATCCCAGAGCTGATACCGATGCATAGAGCACGTAAGGCAGCTATTGCAAGAAGACGATCGTATATCTGTGCATATGATATCAGAAGAGCTGAATTTACATCGTGATGTGTGTCATAAATGCGAAGATTTAGAGAAACGCAAACTTAATGCAAGAATCGTCCCTCAGTCACTAACAGATGAGCAGAAAAAGGAAAGCCAAAGAATTTCTGCTGAAGTATTGGACAGAGTCAGACGTGATCCCATATTTATATCAAAGATTATTGTGATTTTTCTTGTTTCCGTGAGTGAAAAGGTGACTGAAAGGAAAGCTTCATCAAGATTATTGCAGACATCCAACGGGCGGTGACAAATGAGCTGAAAATGTATCATTTGTTTCCCTCATTAATAAATGCAACATACCATTAAACAAAATATTCCTTTCATAATGCGTATTTTCCGTAAAATCTCATTTATAAGAAATATAATTCGATAACGTTTCGCTATAAATTATTTGTGTTTTACTCTAATGCAATGAAACACAAAATTATCTCTTTGCTATAAGCTACACGTGTGCGAAACAGCATCGTATCCTACACTTTCACGTGCCCCTTTCACTTTTTCTGGATGAAAAAAAAACAGGCGCTATCATAAAAATTAAATTTCCGCCTCCTCAGGTTATTGACTGACTGAACTTCCGAAACGATTGCCGACAAACAATTAGGAAAGCCGACATTTCCTCCTGCGTCAGTAATAATTGCACTTCCATGTTATTTGTGTCAACAGTGACGTCACAGTGACGCAACGATTATGAGTTGAGCATACGAACCCTTCAGAGGTTTTTAGGGTTGTCTCGAAACTTCGAGAGAGAATGACCCATAATGCTGTAACTGAAGGAGTGATATGTATGCTGAGTTTGATTTGTTTCGGTGTGACCCTTTGATTCTTTAAAACTGACCTTACGAAACCTCTCTGGCCAAGTGCCCCTTTGGAAGAATTTGCATCACTGTTTACTATATTCGATCAAGCCATAAATTCCCAAATTAAGCTTAATGAACTATCTGATTGCTCTTGTATAACCCTTATTGTTTCGACGAATTACTGTCTTTGCAATTGCACAGGAGTTTAATTAAATTTTAGTAACGCAGGTAAGAAATGAAATTTAACCAAGAGTTTTATTGAACTACTCTTTAAAGTTTACAATTTAAAGTCAACAAAAAATAGCTACTGTAATTAGCTGGATTTTATTTAAAACAGTAAAACACACGATCTTCTCAAAAATAATTCAATTCCAGTTAATAGGGATTCTGCCTATGCTCTAACTCTTAGAATCTAATAAATAGAAAATTCATTCACCAATCCACAGGTGGGATAGGTCATGGAGGTAAAGAAAGGTTTTACTTCTTCCCTCCATGGGCTAGATAGACGGCTTTTGTTTTGAACCTAATAATATATGTTGGGCGATTTGCAACTTCGCTTACTACTTAAATTCAAATTAATTTGCAATTTGATGAAATATGACGGAAGAAAAACAAGGTATTCAAAAGAATTAGCTTAAAAATAACGTATTTGCAACTTTACTTTAATATATCATTAATGTATTTAAAGTAAACCTCATGTTATAATTTCCATATCCGTTTTTTTAATTGAAATCTTTGTTCTTAATCATAACTTTTCCTACTTTGCTAACGAACTACCATAAAAATTCAATTATCTCTCTGTCTTTCAATCAGCAGTTTCTATTAATCATTGCTGATTCATTTCGGTGAACAGAATGAATCCATTAACAAAGAATAAAGGTAAATAAACAAGAATCATAATTTTAAAAGTAATTTTTGTCATTGTAATTAGAATAAAATACTATTTTAAACAATGCAGTAGTGTGCAATAAAACTGCACAAAAGAGTTTTCCATTAAAAATTACTTTCCAAATCCCGTAATATTTATTATTTGGTAACATTTAAATGCACATTCAAGTACTGTGTGTATTCCATTTGTGTGCAATTGGTTTAACTAAACGCCTTGTAAAATAGCAAAGAATTGTCTGGTTATGTAGGACTATGTATTACAATTTTATGCTGTACACCATTTGGATGCTATTGGTCAAAATTACAGAACCGTAATTAATTTTATATTAATTTTGAAATTACAGCACTTAAGAAAAATAAAAAATATCTGCTGTTTATCGTCTTGTAGCTATAACTATTTTGCATTGATTTTAAACATTATATGTTGACTGTGCTTAATAATAAGTAGTTTAATGAGCTATGAGATAACCAGTTTTCAAATCGAATCTATAGAGAGAAATCGATAACAAGAAAAGTTATTATTATCCATCACAACGATTCTGATATTAACAGATAATCGAAGTTACTCTGTACATTGACAAGTGTTCGTTAAGATTTATGAGTACAGATCAAAACAGTTACAAAAATGGCCTGAACAAATGAAATATGAACTATTTCATTGACATTTTATTGCAGCTTTTAAAACTTCTGAAATATTTCAAATATTAAAACAAGTTTCAGCTTTTTCCCTTTATATATAAGACATTGTCAGAAACCATTTAAATTAATTTCTATAAATTTTCAAACCTAAATTAGTAAAACTGTTAGTTGTTAATAATGTACATGAAGTATTTCTCCAGAATAAGTTGTAAGGTTTATCCTAAGTTTATAACAGTTATTTTTAAATCAAAGCTCCTTTCCTATATCTCCTTATTTCAGCTTACATTTCCTTACTAGATTGAGAGTTTAGAATCGCGTTAAATGCAAATGAGTAGTAGATAGTCTTTAAGTCGAAGTTCCACTGACTTCGGTAGAGAGCATTAGGATTCCTGAATAGCGCGCGTTTGCCTTTTGGCTACGTCTCTCTAAGCTGTTGCTATGCTCGGCCGTATTACGTGCCCTTGACAGCTTCGCCAGCTAATTTAATATTACGGGCCAACTAGTTTAGAACTGTGTTAGCTTCGGCTAAATCTCTTTTAGGCATTAGTTAAGTTCTTATTTCTTACATTTTTGAGTTTAAGCCTAAGTGGAGGCTTTGTTCTACGCCCTGAGAAAGAGGCCATCTGTAAACCTTTATTTTGAGTAATAAAGGATAATTAGCCCTTCTTGAGTTTACGTCTCTGTTTCTTAATTTAATTATTCACTTAGCTGTTCACTAGGTTCCTCAACATTTAGTTGTTAGATAAAAAGTGATGATTTCTACAAAGTGATTGCTGCAAAAACCGTGTTCAATCCGAAAATGCAAGAACTTCAGTCTGCCAACAGCTAAACAACTGTATTTAGTTAGACACACGAAGTATACAGATGTCTTGTTTTGCACCCACTAAGTCTAAGGCGAAACATCAAGATTGAATGCCGAAGAAATTAATGTAAAATATAACAATTTTATTTTGAGAAAAATTAGTTTCGCAGTGTCTGATACAAAATTTAGAAGCCAAATGAAAGGTGGATAAAAAAATGAAAAATAATATTTTTTATTTTTAAAAAAATTTTTTGGACTTTACGATAAATACAGAATATAAAAATGAAGGCCAATTTAACTAATATATATATATATATATATATATTTCCTAATAGTGCAAGAAAATGTGTCATAAAAAGCACAAGCCCATGTACTTCGTAATCTAAAATATATTTTTCCCTAATATACTGGTCAAAAATCCAGTTGCGAGTTTCGTGGATGTCTGTTTACATACAATGCTTGCCATCGTAAATGCAACACCCTGAAGGAAGCATGCAAATAACATGAAATTTACAACATGCATTAGCGGAGGTGAGATATGCAAATGATTAGAATTTCAGCGCAGACACACATCACGCGCGCCTGTGTCGCCACTTCAAAGCGCTAAGGCTTGGAATTTTCGACGATTTCAAGTTCGACAACTGTGATTTTCTTGTAGTTTTTTCAAAAAAACGATCAATTATGCCTCGTAGTAAACAGCGATCATCGTTTGATCAAATATTCGAGTTCGACAGAGGAAGGATATTGGCCTAACGAGAGTGTGGATTATCTTTCAGGGAAATCGGTAGTCGTGTTGGACGAAACCAAACAACTGTAATGCGGATATGTGATCGTTAGATGCGGGAGGGTACGATGGACCGACGTGTTCGATCGCATCCACCTCAGTGCACCACTACACGTGATGACAGGAACATTGTGCTGGATCGCTCAATCACATCACGAACAATAGCACAGCACATTCAGACTGTAACGCATCATCCAGTATCTGCGCGTACCATTCGACGCCGTTTACAGCAGAGTGGTCTGTCCGCAAGACGTCCATTGCTTCGTCTACCCTTGACGCAGAACCGCAGACGTTTCCGCCGCCAGTGGTGCGATGAAAGAAAGATGTGGACGGCAGAATGGAATGAAATTGTCTTTACTGACGAGTCACGCTTCTGTCTGCAACACCACGATGGTCGGATTTGAGTCTGGAGATACCGTGTAGAGAGGATGCTGAACAGCTGCGTTATGCACCGGGTATTATGGTATGGGGCAGTATTGGATATCACTATCGCACTCCTCTAGTACGGATTGCTGGTACTTTAAACAGCCAGCGCTACCTCTCCGAGGTGTTGGAGCCAGTTGTCCTTCCTTATCTTCAGGGCTTGCCCACAGCCATATTTCAACAATATAATTCGCTGTTCCATGGTTGCTGAACGATTGACCCAGATTACGTCCCAAGCTGCCACACCAGACCAACTTTGGCAACGTGTAGACCACACGTGGCACGCATTGTCCAAGGGTTCTTCGTCAATCGCCAGATTGAATTGCTTCCCTGGCCGGCTCGTTCTCTGGATCTTTCGCCGATTGAAAACATGTGGTCCATGGTTGCTGAACGATTGACCCAGATTACATCCCAAGCTGCCACTCCAGATCAACTTTGGCAACGTGTGGAAGCTGCTTGGTCTGCTGTACCCCAAGAACACATCCAAAGTGTCTTTGAATCCATGCCGAGGCGTGTGGCAGCGGTGATCTCCAACAATGGCGGCTACTCTGGATACTGATTCTGGAAGGAATCACACTTCACAGAAGTCTATAAATTTAATCATTTGATACTTGGTCAACATGTTATCTACTAAATAAATTTTGTTGTGATATCTCTTATCTTTCTTGGTGCTGCAATATGGGTGGCCAGCAGTGTAATTATTCCACTTGAAAAGGAAGAAATTGACATTTTATTGGAAAAATAACTCATCATAGCAAAAACATTCATAGTTGTAAATTACTCAAAAAATATTCGAAATCGTAGATATCATTTCTCAGAATAAACTCTAAAGCATAATTCAGCTAATCCTCTTCGAACCACAGTCTTTCAGGGCAAATAAATAACGTAGTCTAGATCTCGGAACCGTACTTACATAATGCTGCACGGCTTTCGGAATTGCTTCTAGAACTTGTAAGGGGTATTTTAATTTTCTAACAAGTATTTTTAATTTTGGAACCCTTTCTTTTAAATTCTTGTTTCCCGCTTACAACTTCCTACCAGAATGAGCTTTTAGTACCATGTTGCATGTAAATGAGGTAGAAAAAGTATATAAAAAAAATTTCGCTTATTTTAGCAGAAGACCTTATAGGAGTCCTTAGAGGCGCGCTACTTCCATGTTAAGTTCAGTACGCTTGACCGCATTGTACGTGCCTACGGATACTCACCAGAGAATTTAGTGAAGGGCGAACTACGTTAGGTAATTGTGTCTAGCGTTGGCTAAGTCAGTTTAATTTAGCACTATATTAGTTCTTATTTATTTTAATTTAAAGCCCTTTCCTGTAAGCTCGAAAAGGGGCCGACTGTCATTATTTCTTTGAGTGAATAAAAGGATATTTTCACTTTTCTAGACATTGTAGTTTTCACACGTAGCGATAAGTCGCTACATAGTTCAGTAGGTTCCACTGCGTTCAGTATAAACAAAGTAGTTAGGAACATTACAGGATTAAAAAATGCATTTTCTCAAAACTTCCAGAAAATTGCCAAGGTGGCAAAAGTTATCAAATTGGCGACTCTTTTTTTTTCGTTTAGGCCTGTCAGCGGCATTTCTGCTCGTACCTATGGCTTTATTTGAGTTGTTTTCACAATTTAACATTGCTCATTTCAGAATTACAAGATCTACAATTCTGTACAAGAAATAAAGACTTGTTTACAAAACATGTGGTCACAAATGTATTAAACAGTGTCAAAAAAAGGTATCAAATGGATTTAAATAGCTCAGAAATTTACGACATCGTCCCCACCTTAAGGACTGTACGTCTCGAGCAGTGCAAATCTAACAGTAGGAAAAGCTAAACCTCATTTTCATGGTAAGCTACAAATAATATCATAGTGGGCCACTTTACGCGTTGTTACGACTTTGATTCCTTGATTGAATGGATTGGCCGCTCCCAGGATATCTGCAGCTTAGATGAGATCTCTTGAAGACACCTGGGGAGTTCACAGGCGTCGAACAATGTTCCTATACTGTAGCGTTGGAATCTTCTTGTGCGCATGTTTGTGATCTTTTTCGAGCTCTCCGCACATCACAGAATTTGCACCACTTTCCTGCATCTACTTTGTTCTCAATTTAAAAGAAATTCTGGCGAGCATTGCGAACTCACTTCGTTACACAAAGTGACTTAGAATAGGCAGAACGCTATAGACTTGAGATGTCAGTAAGTTGTCATCTGAAATCGTTTCTACCGTTGTTCATCTGAAATTCTTTCTACCTTTTTATCGTTTTTCTATTAACAGCAGAGAAACAGATCTCTCAGATCAAGGGAATCCCATAAAGCTCAATACTTTTTCGTCGTCGGATTAAAGAGGCGCATTTCTGCCAGCGGGAATTTTAGTTAACAGTTTTCATTAATTCCTTTCGCAATTTCAGAATTTTCCCTTTAGGCTTTTCTCAGTTCTTCCCTTCTCTAGAAATCAGCATCGGATGTGTCTGTGTAAATTCGTCTGTACCCTAGGATTTCAAAGCCATATTTTTCTTCGACTTTCAAGTACTTGCGTATTTATTCCAAAGCTCTTTTTCAAAGTGCTTCAACGTTTCAATGAGAAGTTCTTTCGTAAGGTCGAATTTCTATGTCATATTCTTCTAGTCGCTGCATTAATTTAGTTACTTGGCCCCCCAGATATTTTAAATAAAAAAGCCAATTTAATGAAACGTTATAAAGTTTTAGTTAATTTACGTGTCCTTGGCTACTAGAACTTTATTGAAAGGTCTAGGAACGAAATCATTATGACTATTCGCTTCTCTTATTGTAACTATAAATATAAGCCCAAAAAAAAGGGTTAAAATACCCTTTTATTTACTCAAAGGAATAATACAGTCGGCTCCTCTCTGGCTTACAGAAAAGCTTGCACTTAAGCTTTAACTTAAGATAGAAAATAAGGAATTAAACTAATTCTAACTAGCTAAACTTTAGCCGAAGATATACAAAAATAAATAGAGTTCATTATATTCTAGGATACATCCTTTCTTCCATGCAAAACATCTATGTGTATGCATGCCATAATAAACTGAAGGGTGTTGCTATCAGTGGTAAGCAAGATTTAAGGAAATAAATTTGTTACATTTCTAATATGCAAGCCCCTTAGCCTTTTTGTTTGCTTGTTTATGTAATATTTTTACTTGTAATAGTGTTTCTCTTCCTGAAAATTAGGGTTTCGTCTAGTTTTGTTTAAATTTGGTTAAGTGCATTGTAGATAACTAAAGTGTAGTAGGTTTAGTGCATTGTAGGTAACTTAAAATAAAATTCCTAATGGAATTTGGTTTAGTGCATTGTAGGTAACTTAAAATAACATTTCTAATGGAATTTGGTTTAGTGCATTGTAGGTGACTTAAAGTTTAAGCATATGCTAGAAAGTACCATCTTTTAGAAATATATTTCTCGTTAGGTGTCAAATTGTTAAACAAGCTGATGTGATTAATTCCATTGTTTAATTTCCCAATTAAAGAACTGAAATACAGTGTTATACATATATATGTAATGAAATATAGTATTATGTGTATATATATTTATAACAAAATCAATAGTATTATTTTTTTTCAATGGCGGGCTCTCAGCCGACTTCGGCTTGACCACTACTAAGGCCAGAAGTGGTGGTCACTTTATTATGCAGGCACCTAATAGGTGGGCCACCTTTCCCTCCTGGGCAACGTGCGCCCAAGAGTTTCACCAACGCACTCTACAGCTAATATATTTTAACAGCTTATATATTATATTCACGCATCTAATGTATTCATGAAACATCATCCAAGTCCGTGTTCGTTCATGCAACTTCACAGAGAAGCAAATGCATTCCCGAGGCAAGTCTCCTGGGACTCGATAGCTGCCGGTTCAAGATAATGGAGGGCGTGGGACATATACCTGCTTACCTTTGTTAGACATCAGGTGTCCCCGTCCTCCGTCACCTATCACCTATAAAGGGACGAACAGTTATAACCAAGCCTTCTCCGGGATTCGAACCCGGGCCCTTTGGTATTGCAGTCGGCTCCACTAACCACTATACCGTTTGGGTGGCTCAAA
>KK112101.1:48345-65212 GCA_000611955.2 Stegodyphus mimosarum
TATATATATATATATACACATACACATATATCATTCGATGGTTGGGAATCATGACTTTGATTATTATCTATTAATTTTATTTTCAAAACTATATAAAGGAAGTTTAAAATTTTGTAAAGAGAACTTATACAAATATTTTGTAATATGTTTATAGGTACTGACGTGCATAGAGATGGACAGGGGCTTGTAGGCTTCTAGATATTTATAAAACTTTATTAAGTTTATTCGCATTGAATTTTATTTAAAATTACTCTACATGCTTCGCCCCCATTTAGTTCTGTACATTTCATCATGCTTATGTAGTTCTGCTGGTTTGTGCGTATAATTACTAGTTTTATGGAAATTTGATCTACAGTTCTATTTTTGTGTATTTTTAATAGGGATTCTGTGTATAGATACCCATGCTATGTATAATTCTATGTATGGATACTCTGCTACGGTATAATTCTATTGGTTTTGTTTATGAGTTTTGTCTACTGTTTTGTGCAGTGATTTTGCCAAAGGATACCTGTATTAATCTGTAGATTTTTGTATACTGGCTTTTACAGAGATTTGGCCTGTGGTTATGAGTATAGGTCTATGAGTTTTTGTCCACTGTTTTTTACAGGGATTTCGCCTGTAGGTACCTAGGTAGGTTCACGTGTTTTTGTCTACTGTGTTTTATGCGGAAAGGACTACGGAATATCCATTTTGTTTAATGGAGATTTGGCCTACGGTTATGTATAAAGTTCTGGTTTTGGGCTATGGGTTTTATAGGGATTTTGTTTATGGCACCTATATGTTCTACTGGTTTCATTTTATGGGGATTTGACCTACAGTGCCCGTACAGTTGTACGGGTTTCAGTTTGTGGGAATTTACGGGGATTTGGCATACGAGTACCCGCAGGCCAATTCCCCATAAAAATTTTATAGGTTTCTATGGGGCATTTTTAGCAGGGTAATAAGGAATGTGTCCACCCTTAGGTGCAATACATTGCCGGCAGCGACGTTCCATGCTGTCAATTAAGCTGTCGCACAGTGAAATGGAAAGCAACGACCAGACATGGAGTAATCCTTCTTCAAGCTCATCTAACGACCTTGGAGGAAGACTTAAAGCAGCTACCTGTCTCCCAAGGTAGTCCCAAAAGTGCTCTATCCGATTTAGGTCTGGGAATTGAGCTGGCCATTCCATCTGCTCCATACCGTGACCCTCAAGATATTCTTTAGCAAAACGAGCTCGGTGCAGTTGCGCATTGTCGTCCATCAGAAGAAATCCAGGACTAATAGCAGCGGGATATGGGCAGACATATTGATCAAGGTTCTCGTCTCGGTACCTCACACTGGTCAATGTTCCTCAATGGAACACACGCAGGCCATTGTGATGATCGAGAGGGATCCCAGCCCAAACTATTATTCCACCATCTCTGTAACTGTGTCTTTCCACAATGTGGGATTGGTTGTATCTGGTGCGTTGTTCCCTCCAGATCAGCTAACGACCTGAATCACGCTCCAATGTAAACTTCGACACTTCTGTGAAGATAACAGACACCCACTGTTGATTGGTCCAAGAGACGTGTTCTCTTGTCCATTATAAACGGGCACCTCTGTGTCTTCAGGTCAAGGAGACATAAACAACTGGTCGTCTTGCAAACAGACCTGTGTTGTGCAGGTGTCTGCGCACTGTAGTAGCTGAGATTCTTGTTCCTGTTGCCACTAAATGATCTGCCATGAGCTGAGGCACAGTAATGTTACTCCTTCTTCGGGTCGAAAGGGATAAATAATGGTCTTCCGCAGATGCTGTAACTCTACGTCTGCCTGGAAGTCTTCTAGACACAGAATCCTCGGATTCAAATTGATTCCATAACGAAAGACTGAGACGCCTAGCGGCATCAGCTTGTGACATGCTCATTTCCATCCATCCGATATTCCCACCCCCACCTCAACGAATCGGACAAACGACATCTTCTGGACATTGATAGACTCTACTGGATATTGTCCACGAAACTGTAATAACAACTGAAGATCAACAATCGTGAACAAAATTTACAATTTTTGCATTTTTTATGGCATTTATTTCTATAAAATAAAAGTGGTAGCTATTTTTTTTGCATATACTATTTTTCTTAAACTTCATTATTGTCATGCATATGAACTGTGAATTTAAACGTTACTGACATTTTTGTAATGGTGAGCTTTGAAAAACATACTCTTCCTTAACTTTTGGAGAGCGGTGTAAAACGCGATACTTAAATCTTTTCCTGGCATGGAGCTGTAGGTGGAAAACAAGAATTTAAAGAAAAGGGTTTCAAAATTAAAAATAACCATTAGAAAATTTAAATAATCCGTACAACATGATCGACGCGCAACATAAATTTGCACAGAATTCATTTTACAAATTAATGATGGAAATGTTTTAGTGATTTTACATCATCATACCAGCAACGAACACTACCCATACCTAGGCCGTCTAGCAGCCCATAACACGGTTTTCATGGTCTCTTATGGCGATCTCGGGAGGCCGAAACACCCAAGGGCCTCCCTTATATACACTCTTTTGCAAAAATATCGAAGCACCAAGAAGGACTTTTGCGATCGTGATGAAATTTAGTATGCAAAACATCTTGATCGACCATGGAAATAATCAAAGTTTCAAGGAAAATGCACAGAAATTGTGATCATAGCGAGCATTTCTAGTGCGTAATTCGCAAAATGTAAAACCAGTAACAGAGGCTGAAAATTTATCTTTTTTGTTCTGACATTGTAATTCCGTAAAGAAGCAACTAAAGATGCCATTACGAGGATATCGAAGACCTTACAAGCAACTAAAAGACTTCGAACGTGGTCGCATTGTAAGGTTGCGTGAAGCTGGGTGGTCATACCGAGCAATAGGCGGCCACCTGTAGCGTACAGACACTGCTGTACAAAGATGTTGGCAGCAATGGTTGCTACAAAGAAATTGCTGACGAAATGAAGGCTCTGGAAGGCCAAGGAGCACAAATGCGAGGCAAGATAGGATGATTGTTCGCCAGACCCGAACCGCCCCAACGGTATCATTGTCGACTATTCAAAGCATTACAGCCAAGTCTATACCTCCCGTGGTACCGTCTATCATCTCACGGCGCTTGTCTGAGGCGAGGTTATGCTCACAGAGGCCTTTTAAACGTTTATCTTTGACCCCACAACATCGGCGGAGTCATCTGGAGTGGTGCCGCAGCCGATCATCATGCTGCCATCAGACTGGCATCGCAAAGTGTTCAGCGATGAATCCCGCTTCACTCTTGAAGCAGATGACCACCGTGTTCGTGTCTGGCGAAGACGGGGCCAGCGGTCCCAATCAGCCTTTGTTTTACAAAGGCATACAGCCATAACACCCCTGTTGTGATGGTGTGGGGCGCTATTTCTTATGACAGCAGGTCATCTTTAGTCATCCTCTGTACTTCTTTAACAGCTCAACGTTATGTTGATACCATCCTGCGGTCGGTTGCATTACCCTTCATTGCACGTCATCCTGGGTCCATTTTGCAACAAAATAATGCCAGGCCACATACCGCTCGCATATCTCTGGACTCTCTCCGTGCGGTTGATACTCTGCCTTGGCCAGCAAGGTCACCAGACCTTTCACCAATCGAGCACGTCTGGGACGTGGTAGGTTGCTAGATTCGGGCAGGCGACAACTGATGAATGCTTGGCAGAATGTGTTAAGGATAACATTAGAAACCTCTACTACTCCTTGCCTCGACGAATTCATGCATTGCCTCGAAGGGCGGTTCGACCAACTACTAATTTGAACACTTAATGAATGATTGTGAGCCGTGAACAGGTACTATGTCCTTGATTTTCTGTGTATGAGCTTATAAGGTATTTCTCTCGCCTTCCTCGCATGCCTTCGTGGTGTAGTGGTCAGCACCCTTGATGCGTAACCGAGAGGTCCGTGGTTCGATTTCCCGGCGAAGGCGTTGCTCATTTTTCAATATTCCTGCTTCCAAAATTAACCTAATGACTCTACAAGCTGTACACATATTCATTTTCATCAAAAACAACCACTTCCTTCATGGTGCCTCGATTTTTTTTTTTTTTTTTTTTTTTTTTTAAAAAAAAAGAGTGTATTATTCAGTATGTATTAATGACACCGCCCGAAAGAGACTCGACTGTACCCTTAAGGCCGGTTTACACTTGTTCGAGTAAGCTCCGAGTGACTCGTAGCGAGTCGATCGGTACGACTTCTCGGATAATGTAAACGGTCACTTCGATCGAGTAGAAACGTAGGGGAGATGAGTCAGCGAGTCCTTTTCTACTTTGAACCGGTTGAAAATCTATCCGGGCGCCAACTCCGAGCAGTGTTCGCAGAGACGCCGTGCCCAATTTTTTTCGCCATATCGAAAAGGCGGAGATGGAGCGATAATCTAACTATGGCATTTTTTAATGCATATGCATCTTCTGAAGTATTATGGGATACCTGGATATTGCAACCATTGTTTATTAAATTATTACTTAAATGTAAAGGGGATAGATCAGAATGAATTTAGGTTTTTGATCTCGTAGAAAATACATAGACGGAAATTAAATTAGGGTGTCGGATTCAAAATATTTATTTTAAGCATATTTATTTCTGAATTTTCTTTAATCAAAAAACAATTAAATTATATGTTATTCAACTACCCAATAAAATACAGTTTTCAGTTAAAAAATGAGTGAAAGGGCAAACATTTATTTTATTTTCTTGACATACATTTTGAAAAGCGAGTTTCTACTCATGGCCAATAACACCTAATAAAATAGAATCTAAAATTCTGAAATTTTGCTTTATAGACTTTCCTTTTTATTTGAACCACAAATCAGATTTTATTTACAAACGATCAGTCGGAAGTATTAAAATAAAAGTCGCCGACAGAAGACGTATGAGGCTATTATTAATATGTTAAAATCCGAGGGTGTTCAAGGAAAAAATTAATAATTATCGCTCAACCTCATACACTTCTGGAATAAATATGCTAATTGTGCATTTTGGCACTCGAAATAAATATTGCAGAGAAGTGTAGGATTTACCCGTCCCTAGAAACTGAAGCGCTATCTGCGTTCCCGGCAGCATCTCGAAAAACATTTTTTTTTTTTTTGTACGCGTATTGACCATTTCCAATAAAGTTTCAAATTATCCTTCACCCACTCTGCTGAAACTTTTGTAATTCTGGATATCCTCGCCTCGAAGTTCATTTAAAAGTTGATTTAATGCTCTCAATTCATCGCGGCGAGCTACACAATTATGTTTTGATTTCCTTTTCTTTTTCTGCCCCTCCCCCCCGTCTCTAGAAGAGAAATTAATTCCTTGGAAACAACTTCGTAAACTTCAAGCACAGCAAGCTGCACGTCGGTATCCATTTTGCAAACAAGCGGAGGCGAGGTTCCAGTCCCCTCTGATTGGTGTAAACGATCTGACAGAGTACAGGTCCGTTTTACTCGGTGTGCGGAAAAAATGTCACCCGGAAAAAAGGTAAACGGAAAGAAAGCCCCCGGAAAATAAGGAACAGAAAAAATGTAACCCGGAAAATAAGGAACGGAAAAAAAAGGAACTCTAAAATCTCGCCAAATAATGTCGCCAATCAGAGTTGGGGAAACCTGCCAAATTCAAATTTAACCGTCAGGGTTATAGCGGGCTCTCTTGAGGGAGGTTTTAAGGGTAATAAGACGTTGAGCTAGCTGCAGCTGAGCAAGGTCATTTCGATAGCAGGTTTTAATATTCTTATCGCAAACTGTGACTAAATTTTATCTACAACGATTTGTTATAATACTGCTTTTAATGTTCAGTTATGCAACAATGTTTTACCCCTGAACCACAGCTTAAGGCTATAACTACATGGGGTACGAGGGGAACAATCACTAATGACCATGACCCGCTGGTCAGCCCTCTATTTTTACCATAGGACAGGCCAGCAGCTCGCTTATCTTCTTTCAATCATCCTCAGATTTCCCTATTCCGCAGGTATGGTTGTTATGATAAAACTTTTATCTCCCATCTTGGCGATATTTCTAAACATCCCTTATTTTTCCCATTGCAAAAGAATAGTGACTTATTTTCCGTTTCCTAATTTTCCGGTGCCTATCTTTCCGTTCCTTATTTTCTGGGTGACATTTTTTCCTACAACCGTTTTACTCGGTTCGAGACGCTCGGACGAGGGGTTCGCCGAAGGTCACTCGGAGCTCACCCGAAGAAGTCTAAACTGGCCTTTTGAGTCCCTACCGACCCTGGACGGATCAATTTATAGACGATAATTCCAGTCACTGTGAAGGCAGCTAAATTCTCCCATACTGTCCGCTTCCAACAATGGACGTAGCGAGTGATAAGCTCAGAGAAGGGGGGGGTTACTGCCTTTACAATAGCTAACAGTTCTTTTTTGGTAACACAGTAATTTCTTTCCAGCTTTGAAAGGCTCTAACTAATGTACGCAACAGCAAGCTCCTGGTTTTAAACGGAAATCAATAATAGCGGAGCGAAAGTCAAAGCATCCTTCAGGGCTTTAAATAATTTTTCACAGTCATCAGCCCATGAAAACGTTTGTGTCATTTCTTTTAGGAGACATTTTTAAAGCTTGCGATCTTAGAAAAGCTTTATAACAAATCTTCGACATTGAGAAAGTTTCTTAACTGATAAAACCTTGAAACAGTTCCGAATAACCTTGATTTTCTCAAGATTTGTGCGTACACCTTTAGCAAAGGTATGACCAAGGTGTAAAGACATTAGGTATATTTGAAATAAGATATTGAAAAATTAGAAATGCCCTCGCCGGGACTTGAACCACGGATCTCTAGAATACGCACCGAGCGTGTTGACCACTAGATCACGAAGGCATACGAAGAAGGCTGGAGAAATACCTTATATACTCCCCTTTTAAAGGACGATTGGGGATTAAAAGGCCCAGTCCCCAAATCCTGGCGGTTGAGAATCATCATCCACCACCATTTTAGTTCGGGCGCCGCTGTAGCGATATTAGGTATTTTTGGAACAGAAGATATTGCAAAATTAGCAATGCTCTTACCGGAACTCGAACCACGGACCTTTCGAATACGCGCCGAGCGTGCTGACCATTACACCACGAAGGCATGCGAAGAAGGTGGGAGAAATACCTTATAAAGGTAGCTAACTTCTCTGCAAAATAATTAACATTTCGAAAGACACTATTTTAAATTAGCTTCTGTGAGTTTATTCAACCGCTCTCTTACATTTTCTGAATGTTCCTCAAAAGCGCGCCGGATTAAAATATTGTGCTCCTGTATGCACAAGATGAGCTTCATATGATCATATGACAATCCTTTCTGAACTCTCTGCATTAAGCGTTCTGTTTGCCTATCTCATTTACTACTCAGGCCAATGTAAATATGTATTCAGTGTACCTTGGCATGTTAATTATTATTAACATGCCTAGGTACACTGTTAATTATTATTAGTTACATAATTACACTGTTAATTATTATTAGGTTCATGTTAATTATTATTAACATGCCTAGGTTTTCCACGTCAAAACCCCATATTCTGCATTAATAATTTCCCAATGTAGCCCTCGGAGGACCCCGCGATTTAGACCATCTAAATAAGTGTGGATACCGGACGACACCCGATTTGTCATACAAAGCCGTCCGGGTGTCTGGCGCTGCATTCACCTTTCACTGGAAAGGCTGCCCTGATCACCATAACGCTTAGCGATGTTGGCTGCAGTGTTGATAGGCCAGGGTTCAAATTCGGAGATGGCGTTAATTTTTGTAAATGTATAGTATGGTGTGGCATGGAGGCATTTCAAATTTTGGAGAGCTGAAAGTCCTCTCAAGTGGTTTGGTGGTAGCGGAAGAGAGGTGTAAGACCCTAAGACCGATTCCCCGAGATGCCCGTTTAGGAAATGTGGCGGAAATGGTAAAAGTCGTTTTGTCACTTAAACGAAGAGCGTTATAAACTAAGATTACGCAACCAGTGGTGTGGCGTGTATTGAGAAAATGATTGCAAATGAAACCTTACAAATTGCAGATGACTCAAGCGGAAAGGGGCCTCCAAGACCTTCTTTGCAGGCGGGCGCCGACAAAGAGAGGGGGGGCGACAGGCTCCTTTTTTAATGCAAAAGAAGTGCACTTACTGAGGGGATAAATGTTTCTTGAATGCTTACACAGGACAGGGACCGTGGGAGTTTGCGCCCCCCTTCCCCACTTTTCCTCTCCAGCCCTACCATAAATGCCTTGTCACCCATCCATCAATCGTTAGGTACAGTGTCACACAAAGAAGTTCGAGTTGGGAATTCACGCTGTGAGGTCATTTTCCATGTGTCTAGAAAGCCACATGTCATGTATCATCTACACATTCCTTCTTCATATTTCCTGAGTGGTTGGCAAGAAAAATTTTTGATGCACAATAACCTTATTGGAAAAGAAACGTCCATTTGATGAAGTACGTATTTATTTTATTTTACTTAATATAATTTCTATTTATCCTTATTTAATCGATTTTATTATACTTTTATTTAAAATGTGTATACAGTGAAATACGGCTTCTTTTTGTTGAAAATTTCTTTAAAGATGAGAAGGGAGGAACGAATTAGCCCTTTCTTCTGGGAGGGCAAATTTGTCATTTTACCATATGTAAGAATGAACACAGGCGCCAACTTTGAATTTTTTTCACGGGAGTTGGGGGAGGGGGCAAGATTTGCATAGACGGAAATTCAGTCGTATAGAGGGTTTATTTTCTCTTTTGAGGGGAAGGGGGCTGCCGGGGTTTATAGTCTAAGTCCAAATTCGTAATGTTTATGCAATTTATTTAATGACTACACTCCCCAATTAAGCATCTTGGTGTGTTCGTGCACGCGTTTATACAGAAAGACAAAAGGTATATAAAAAGCCGTTTGAGAAGCTTACCCATTGAAGGCACGTAGGCTGGGGTGCCCGAGGTAAAGAACTGAAGTTTTATATTCAGTTATTTTCATAAAATGTTGAGAATCTCTATTAGATTTTTAATCTTAAGTTGGCTTCTGGGGCTTCGCCCAAGGCCAACTAGATATCTACAGCCCTGCTCCAGCGATTTGTGACGCCACAAGCGAAGGCGATCATTTCTACGGTAGACACATGCGACTGTTTCATTTATGTCACTTTTTATTTCAAACACAAAAGTCAAGTGAAATTAATTTTTACAACTAATATTTTGAATTTTAGGATTAATAACTTACTATGTTATATCGTAATAATATTTAAATACTTTTCTACCGATTTATCAAACAGAAGATAAAATAAGATTTAAGCGATATTGTAAATTTAGCGAAGCTGATTTAAATAAACTGAAACGTATCTGAACTTTTATACGTAAATAAAATTTGAAAAATGAAACGGGTAACATATGCACATAAAAATATTTATAAAAATTATACAGTATGTTAATATCAATGAAAATATAACATATATAATGAACTAATTTTAATTTCGTAATAAAAAGAAAAAAATGTATCTTAGGATCTAGATAATGGAGATGTTGAAAATGTGGAACATTCCCCTTGATGATATGAGAGGCCAGAGGTATGACAACGGCGCAAATATGAAAGGGAAGAAAAATTGTCTTCAAAGTAACATCTTAAAAATAAATCCTCGTGCGTTTTATGTTCCTTGTGCCGCTCATAACTTAAATTTAATGATTAATGATGCAGCAAAAGTGGATGCAGATACAGTTAGTCTTTTTTTTTTTTTTTTCGACAATTCAAGAATTATACAATTTATTTTCTTCTTCTCCTAAGCGATGGGCAGTTCTTTTAAAAAACATTTCCTGTTTAACCTCAAAAGCCCCTCTCAAATACTCGATGAGAAAGCAAAATTGAAGCCATTCGACCTTTAAGATATCAACTAGGAGAAATCTATGATTCTCTTTTTGAAATATTGACGATAAAAGCTTTTCATGCGAAGTGCAACATGAAGCACGAAGTCTATGCACCAAAATAAAGGATTATAAATTTATTTATTCCTTGATAGTTTGGCACGGTTTGCTTAACAGAATTAATCCTGTCAGCAAACAATTGCAAGAAAAGGCTTTGAGTGTTACGCTAGCCTTGAAGTCAGTAAGTAACTTAAAAACATTCATTGAAGAATATAGAAGTGACATCAATTACAAAAGTATTCTTGAGAAAGCCAGAGAACGTAGTGAAGAAGCGGATGGCGAGCCACCGTTTAAAACTGTGTAAGAAGTCCGAAGAAGGAAAAAGAAATGTTACTTCGATTACGAACATGCTGATGAATCCCCTCAATCTCCAGAAGAGAAGTTTAGGGCAAATGTCTTTTTTAGACTTTTGGATACTTCTTGGACATCATTAAACGAAAGATTTGATGCAATGAAAAATCACTGCGATAATTTTAGCAATTTGAAAATAAAATGCAGTAAATTAGAAAAATTGTTACAGTGTGGTGACAATAAAGATATTAACGCAAAAGAACTCTGTGACGAAATAGTAGCTTCGAAAGACATTTTTACAGCCGATATGAATGACCCATTCGATATTTTGAACTTTATTGTGTCAAATAATTTGTGCTTCCCGAACTTCAAGATCGTACTGAGAATACTACTTAACATTTCTGTTAGTGCTGCTAGTAGCGAAAGGTCATTTTAAAAATTAAAATTGATCAAGACATATTTACGGTGAAGTATATCGTAGGAAAGACTCATAAATCTAGCTTTGATTGCCATTGGAAATGAAATCTGTCAAGAAATAGATGCAAAAGAAATTATAGAAAAATTTGTAAATATGAAATGCAGAAAAATAAATTATTCTCGATAAATTGTTAAAAACAATTTCAACAAATGCTTTATTCAAAATTTCATTCATAGAAAAATTTTAAAAAAAAAGGAGGGGTGATTTCAGCTATTTTGCACGCGGGCGCCAGATAACCTCGCACCGGCGTTGACTCAAGCTGTATTGCCTGGATAAAACGATCAAGGAATATAGTTTTGTATGAACATGCAGGACAAATGTGAACATGAGAATGTTTTTTTTTCCTCTTTTTCAGTGAAGAGGCAACATTCCATATCAGCGGGAAAGTTAACAGACATAAATGTGAGAATCCGGAGAATAGAAAACCCTCATTGTACCAGAGAGCATGAAAGAGATTCAGCTAAATCGAATGTGTTTTATACAGTTTCGGATACCAAACTGTATGGGCGTTCTTTTCGTGGAAAAGAGACAGTGAATGCCCGAACAAACAACAAAGTGATGCTTCTTTGCCCCTCCCCCCGGGTTTTCGGACATTACCTCAACTGACATTTCCTTGTAAGACAAAGTGTATGTGGCATCACTACCACGCAACTTGGAGGACCTACGAACACGCATAAGTAATTCTCTGAACTTAGTAACACCAGACATGCTCAAACATTACGGGAAGAAATGAACTATCATTTGGACGTTGTCCGCGTGAACCGAAGAAAGCATATCGAACACTTATAATGTCATAAAATAAAAATATTTAATCTCTCCTTTCCTTTTAATTTGTTCTGGTAAATGTTTGTTTATACTTAGTATTTTAAAAGTCCGCACATTATTTTGAATAAGCCTGTACTTTGAATGTAAGTACGTAACGCAAAATCAGTAGAATTCATCAAATTCTACGCAATATAAAAATAAGAAAACTTGTATTAAATTTTTAGTTTATGAAGGAAAGTCGATTGCATAATTAGAAAACGGTTATGAAAGCAAAAGTACAAAGTATTATAGCTCTAAAATAATATTGAATTGACAATGGCACTAAAGTTTAAAATTTAAAGATTATCTATAAGATTATAAAACTTTTAAATTTCAATTTTTGTCTTTGCCGGTACAGAAACCGGCTGTTCATTTATTTTTTGTTTCATTGCACCAGTCCCCTCACGACGATGTACCGAAAGATGTAAACTTCATTTTCATTTTGGTTTGAGCATATTTTGCCCCCTATTTCTTGCAGTTTGCCATTACGCTTCTTTTTTTTTCATTTCTGCTTATGGTTTATTCCAAATGGAATATGGGATAACTTCTAAATGTACGTTTTGTTTTATTTATTTTGCGTTATATATATATGTATTGGTATTTAATTTTATTTCCTATTATTTTGTATAAGTAATATTTATATACCAAAAGGATATATTAAGAAATAGTTGGATGAATTACCATACTCTGTGTGTATCTATACATTCATTTATCATGGTTTCATTGATCATAGCATTTCACAGAAATTGATTAACCAAATTAAGTGAGCGATTTCTATATTTTTCTCCCTTAAAGAGGTTCTAATTATAAATTTTTGACATTAAAACACCTTTAGTGGAGCTTTTCCAAACTGTCTCAACCTTTACGTTACGGCACATTACACTTATGCATGCAATTATTCAGCTCTTACTGGGGCCATTACTTACTTATGATGGAAGAGTTCTAGTTTATATTATGCTATTTAAGCTACATTTATGACAGAAATAACAAGTTTACAAAGTGTTATCATTTGGCAAAGAAAAGACCCGTAATTTAGATTTAAAACTAAATCAACTGTATAATTGCTCAAGAAACAGAGATTTAAAACAATAAATGCACACCTTAATAATTACAATCTCTATTTTTATTTCATTAAAGATACTAGTTGATATAACTTAAATTTATGTAATTCGTGTTATATACAACTGATAAAAACATTTTGCGCATTACTGTAATTAGTAAAAGAGGTTTGTAATAACATAACGTGTATAAAATATAAATTTGCTTGATTTTTATTATTATCAAGCTATTTTTTGTGGAGTTTGTAAACTAAGCTTGTTGCTGTGGTTATTTACATGAAATAAGTAGCTCGTGAACAGGAAAATATTTTCTTAACTTAGAAAAAGATAGAGGTTAGGGGTTTGGCAAAATGTTAAGGAAGTTATTCTAACCTCTTTCCAAAGTACAAATCATATGAAAAGGGTCCTCAAAACTATGAATTAAGAGCCTTTGAATTAAAGTTCCCTTGCTTTTGAATTAAGGGGTCCTTCACAGTAAATAACTGTATGGGACAATGCAAAATCTTCTGACAGTATATGTATATGGGTTACGGGGGAGCGAAACCCAGAATTTTCAGACATCTGGATGAGGTATGAAGTCAGTTATTCTGTATTTTCGGATTCTGCTGTAGTAACTATATACATGCCATTACAGAAAGTCGTCTGAAGTTGTGGAATGGATTAGTTCCAGGCAATGGGTGAATGTGTTTATTTTGTGCCAAAGTCTAGTTTCCAGATCTTGTTGCCTTCAAAATAAACTACTTCATCACGTTCCAGTCCATTTACTTGGCCTTTAGTGTTATACAGACTATGATAAAGCCTTAATAGGAGCTGGAAGCAATCATGCGAAAATGTGTGCCACATTCACCTAATTATCCCCATGAAGCATTTATTCTCCTCTCTCCAAAGAAAAGAAGGTAAAAAAAGTTCTTATGATAAAGAAAATTGCTTTTTCTTTTTAATCTGACTATCCCGATTTCAATGTCAAGGTCCAGTATTAGTAAAACAATGAATGTCCGGGTTCACCTTCCAGTTTTTTTTTTTTTTTTTTTTTTTTTTTTGTAACCCCTTCACCGTTCATTTGCAATTTTGAGTATTGTTATTCAAACCACACTCTCCTCTAAGAGGTTATTTGAAGGGTTCAGAGCGAAACTGGAGTAACACCATTTTGGACAATTTTGAGAAAGAGACGTATTCATTAAAAAATAATAATATATAATAAATACAAATATCAAACATTTTATTGACTTCTTTTGTGATAACTATAACTCGGATTCATTTAATCATGTAGGAGAATGCGAAAAATACCTATCGTGAATAAACGACATAAAATATATAACATTATTAAAATTAAATATGGTACATATTGCACTGAACATATTCATCAAGGTTGCAGTATAGTTCATTAGAAGTTGCCAAGTAAACTGGAAAAACATATGTTCATTTTTTCTCATCAGGCATCTTATATTTCGGAATCTCATGAGCTATACGTAGAATAAATTATCAAAATTTTAAAACATAAATGTCACAAAGGAGGGATATAGTTAAGAACAACAAATATATTCTTTTTCTTGTCAAGTGTCATATTACGTCTTATCTTTTAGATTGCCGCATAGACTTCCAATGAGCCTACCTCGCTTCATGAAAATTCGTCATTTGGGTGTGAGTTTCGTTAAATTTTCAGGTACTGACGTTTCAAATCTTAAATTATTTTTTAACTGCATTTTATCAACAGCCTTTTAACTAACTTCTGCAGTGTCAATTAAAGATGTGTCGTCTGAGATAGCTCTACAGTAAGCTCAGATGATGTATTTTACGTTTTCGGTCGGTTTTTGCTATGAATGGACATACTTACTTGTTTGTTTTGTATAAAAAGAGGACATTATTTCTGTCTTTATACTCCATCTGCAAACTTAATTTTTAATTTAGAAGGTAATTAGATAAGTTTCTTAAGCTATGTCCGCGAATCCTCCATCTGTTTTCTAGGGAACCGCGAGGGTCTCGCGTTCAATGTAAAGTTTTCTTTTTTACCAGACTTTGAAAGAACAAAATCTGAGACAAAGTTTCCTTGTCTTGAATGTCTTTTTGTCTCTAGAAGAAAACAAAAAATTGCTGAGTGAGAGATCCATTGTCAGTCGATGTCTGGGATCAAGAAGGACTCACATGAGAAAAGGTAAAGTTTCCACCGATGGTACTTTGAAGTTATGCTAAAAGAACCAGACATATAGGCTTACTTGAAGGAATATTTTCCTGAATTGTTCACAAAAGCTCTGAAATTTTTCATTTCCAAACTACCTTTCCTGCTTTACTAAATCTTAAATATAAATGCATAGGTACTTTCGAAAACATAAAATCAGAACTGAAGTTGCAAGTTTCAAATATCAAACCTAACATTTCGGAACTTTATCCTTCTCATCAAAAATTTGAATTTAGTAAATTTATATTTATTTAGAATCGTTAGGATAACTCAAATATCTACCTTTGTATTCAATGATCTAAAGAATATCAATAGTTTTAATTTTAAATTCTGGAGATCTGTGAAATCGAGGGTATGTAAAGGGATCCTTAATAAAATATTAATAAATACTGACTTAGTATGCGAAGTTCGGTCATTTTTCTTCCACATATATATTTAACATAAATTTCAAAAGTGCAGTTACGCCACTTGTGCTGCGAGTAATCTATTTGATTGTTATATATCAAGAGACTGACCATCCATACTCACGATCTTGCGGTTAAGAAAACAAGTGCCAATAAATAAGTATCTATGTCAAAGTCATCTCCTCTGTCCCACAAAACTAGAAAAAAATATTCATCTAGACTCACTTAATATAGCTTTTTTGGATACTGACCCAAATGCTTAACTGCTTTTAGATTTAATCTCAAATTCGTTTCTGCATGTGACGAGCAACTGATGATACAAATGTGCTTGTTTTTTACCGATCCATATTCGTAAATTATCGTCCGTTTTTATTTATAAACGTATTCATTAACCCAGTGGTCTTTAAACTTTATTGACTCGGAGAACTCTTAAAAGTATGACATATCTGCCAATCTTGAAATATGAAAAGCAGGGAAGATACGCTTCAAAATCTCACTCCGAATAAACATGACTTTATGACGAAAGAAAAATTATTTAATTTATTTGTTTGTAGGGACAAGTTATTTTTTAATGCATAATTCGAATTATTAAACTAGTTATAACATAATTTTGATGTAAAATGTGTTATTAAATATTACTTTTTTTGCAAATTTTGTTTGATTTTTGGAATTTATCCAACTTTGTACTGAAAGAAGCCCAAATATTGAAGAGTAACCTAGGGGTAAAGTTTAGACGGAGTAAATATGGTAGGGTCATTAGTTTCTTTTTTTTGGAGCAGGAGACATGAAAACGTTTGACGCAAGAGATTGGGGACGAATTATCATCCACCACCTTTTAGTTCGAGCGCTATTCTAGAGTGATTAAGATTTTTGATGCTAGAGAGGTGAAAAATCTGTAGTGTCCTCGCCGGGACTCGAACCCTGTACCTCTCGAATACGCGTCGAGTAGGCTTCCAATTACACCACGAAGGCATGGAGAAAAAACGGAAAAAATACCTTATAACATTAAAAAGAAAAATTAAGAAAGCCGTTTCCTAATGTCCCCCCCCCCCAAGTTTATCATGAAAAATTGTTTTCTTGACTATGTCCCCCCCCAAGTTTATCATGAAAAATTGTTTTCTTGGCATTTCTTTCGACAGTTAGAAACCAGTTTTGCCAGAATTACATTTTAAAAAGCCGAGTTAAATTGAAATAAATTAAGAATTTGGGAACGAACCTTTTGATTCCGTTAAGTTTACAAAACATTTAATGGTATTTAATCCTGTTATATTGAGCCTTCAAGAGCATGAAAATCTGATATAACAAATTGTTCGGGTGTCTTGGACTGAAACTTTTTTTTTTGTATTTCTCATATTTTTTCCAGAATTTGGGCAAGTTTTAAAAAATAAAATACTAACCGTGAAAATAATCTATATTTATGATATTAGAATCCACATTTCATAGTCCATCTTTAAAAAAAACAGCTTTATGTTACTTTTCTTTTAGCCTCACCTTTACCTTTCTCTATGTTCTAAACAAAGCTACGCAAAACAAGTATGACACGAAACTCTAGGAGAACTGAGGCTACAATAAGCCTACTATATGATATAAATGACTATGCCCGCCCAATCGGTATAGTTATTAGTGTCGCTGACTGCCGAGTCGAAGTACCGGGGTTCGAATCCCGTAAGAGGCATGGATGTTTGTAAATGTACAGTGGCCGTGAGTCATGGCGTCACCGGTGGTGACGGTCATGGGGGCACTTTAAATATGCGGCAAGCTAAAAGTCCTCTCGAGAAGTTGTGG
>KK112101.1:67573-160683 GCA_000611955.2 Stegodyphus mimosarum
CTACACGTTTTGCTCGTTTGAACTGTCACATAAATGTCACAACATAAGGAAACGTGTGAAAAAGCTTTCCGACAGGTGTTTTGCTTTTTAATCGTTATGAAATTCTAATGAATTTGCTTTTTATTATTGCTCGTGAATTGGCAATTTCTAGTTTTACTTATTTGTTTAGCATAATGCATTTCCTTGTATTATTCTACAGTGATTGAATCACGTTAAGGTACTACGTACGTTAAATTTTAAAAATAAAATATGCGTGAACATATTTTTTAAGTTATACAGTCTTAGTAAAATACACAAAAATAATTTTTTTAGATATTACAACATACCTGGTTTTGACTAAAAATAAATCGTGATGCTAGTTCAGTGACCGATTACACAAAAAGGAAATAAAATTTAAATAGAAATTTAATAAAATGTAATTTTTCATATGTCAGTCATTTCCATTATGATTTCGACAGTTGCTATGAATTCCAATAACCCAATACCATGCTGAAGGTCCACCCACACAATCTTAATAAATAATGATGAAAAATGCTGTGATACGTAAAGAAATTATGCCTTTTACGTTTTACCATATTGTTACGGATTTCGTATTTATTTAGAATTGTAATTAAAATTGCTTTATTTTCCCTTGCAGCGCAGACGATTTTTGAAGAGAAAGCTACGTCGGAAAAGTAAAAATAAAAGAGCGCGTGCATCTAATATTTAATAAATAAATATCTCGTAATTGCTGTTGCCATCCACAAAAATCGAGAAAATAGATTTTAAATAGGTTTTACCAGAATGTTCTAGTGAATAATTAAAAAGCTTATAAAAGCCGAATTAAAACACCTCAGCTCAGCTGTCGATGTTTTAAGCGAACTGTTGTTTACTTAATGTTGTTATTGATTGTAGAGAATTCGCTGTGAGATTGGATTAACTTTTTCTGTTTTGATTTGAGTTCTGTTTAATGTTTGAGATATTCTGATATTGTACGAATATCTCTGAGGAAATATTTCTTGTGAATATCTTTGAGGAAATATTTTATTTTATTTTTTATGAAAAGAATAAATTTTATTAACTTTTGAACGACTTGTGCATTCAATCCATTACGAACCCGTACGCACGCAACAATTTTTGTGTCGGAAGTGGGACTGAATGCCATTCACTAGAGCTATGAAAGAACAATTGAGACAGCTCGTCGCTGCTTTTGCTGCATTCCAAGAAGAAATGAGAGCTAGCCAAGAATCCGTTAAAGATGAGATGTAAGCTGGTCGGGAAAAGATGGATGTTGGTCCAGAATCAGTTAAAGAAGAGATGACAGCCATTCAAGGAAAGATGAGAGCTGTTAAAGAAGAAATGAAAGTGGGCCAAGAGGAAATTAAAAAGAGATCATATGCATAACAGAAAGCAAATTTGAAGCTATAGAAGACAGAATTGACACGGTTCAAAGCAAAGTTGGAGAAATTGAAGAAAGAGTTTCTGCCGTCCGACAACAAATCGAACAACAAATTGAAGACAGGGTTTCTGCAGTAGCCAAAGAAGTTGATACCTTAAGGAAATTCGTAGCGACGGCAAGGAGAAATAGTAATGGTTTTAAATTTTTAAATGTGCCTGCTCGCTCTAAAGTTATCCACGTGTGATGGGAAGATCTCTTGGCAAGTACATAAAACACAGTTTTCTATAGTGGTGGAAGCAAATGGATGGGATCCCGAAGCTAAGGCCTGTCATCTCGCCGCTTCTTTGAGAGCAGAAGCAGCGGAAATCCTGCAGACTCGTCCAGAAAACCAGAGACTAGACTTCGAAGCTCTACCCAACGCATTGGAGCTGTTCGGGGAGAAATGTTTGAAGGACTACAAGAGGCTTCAATTAATATCTCGTCAACAGAAGCCCACCGAAACACTCCAGAACTCGCCATGGATGTTGAAAGGCTGTATCACCTCGCTCAGCAAGCAACTCCTAGATATTGCCACTCAATCAGAGCTGCTCAAGTCCTAGAGCCACTGGATCAGTTGATGGCTCGTTTAGATGATTTATCCAGACAAATAAATGCCTTGAGACTGTGTATTAGTATAAGAAACCAACCGTTAGTTGCTGGAACTGCGTTGCTTTAGGGCACATGCGAAAGAACTGTAGAACACCCTTGAGTACGGAAAATAAGACGGACGATATAAACACACAATTAAATGCCATGAGATGGAAAAGGAGGGACACGAAACCAAAGTGCTGGAACTGCGGAGCTGAAGGCCACGTACGAAGGAATTGCAGAACACCCTGGAGTACGGAAAATAAGATAATTTTCCAGCAACGACGCAGGAAGCAAATTAATGATCATATCGCGGAGCAAAGTTTAAGCTATAGTGATATCCTGTTTTAAAGCGCTCAAGATTTCTGCAGTGAATGGCAATAGTAATGGACTATCCATTAATGGGCATATAGATGGAGTTCCTTGCAATATGATCATTGACACAGGAGCTAATGTTACCATTATTCGGAAAGATTTAGTTCAACAATTTTAGAATAAACTCATTTGGACGCCATCCTGTGTTACCCTCCAGATGTCTGGCGAAGAAATTGACATAGATGGGAAGTTAAACGTGAATATTACCTTTGGAAGCGTCACCTACTACCATACAGCATATGTGCGGATATTACAGATCCTTGCATACTCGGATTGGACTTTTCAAGGAAATACAATTTTTCATTAGACTTCAAAACAAACAAACATGACTATCGATCATCAGAAGGGATCCTCAGCTGGAAACACGACGTCTCGTCTGAAAGACCCTGCTCAGAAAGCTGCCGGAATCATGCTAAGGTCGAAGAGAAACCCAAGACTACCAGCAATTCTGTATCCCAGATGCTCATCGGTCGTGATCTTCGTCTGCCTTGTGGCCTCCTGTTTGACCGCCCAACGGATGCGCCTTCATCGCCTGAGGAATACATCCAAGATGTCCAGGCCCGGTTTGTGATGCACCGTTCTGCGCGAGAGCGGGTCAGCATGCTGACAAGGAAGATGAAGAGCCGATACGACACGAGAGCTACTGAGTATCTTTCAAAGAAGGAGACAAGGTGTGGTTATGGAATACAACTCGGAAACGAATCTGTCCGAAACTACAATCACCTTGGAATGGTCCATACACAGTCCTAAACAGGCTAAACGACGTCGTGGTTCGGATCCGTAAGTCATCGAACTCTAAGCCTAAAGTCGTTCATTACGACAGGTTAGCTCCTTATTATGGCCATAGTACGCAGTGTATATAATTGTAAATAGTAATGTAAAAAGTATAACACGATGGTCCTTTTTGTATTTATCATTTTATAGTATTTGATTTGTATTTGGTATTTGATTTGTATTTAGTGTTTGATATGCTGAAAGTTACTTATTGCAATTATTGTTTATTTTGCTATTATAATGTAATGTTTATTATCGCATTCATGCCTTAGTTGTAAGTTTGACTTCCTATCCAGGGATTTTACTGCCCGGGATGTGCAGTTCTTGGGAAGGGGATAGTGTTACGGATTTCGCATTTATTTAGAATTGTAATTAAAATTGCTTTATTTTCCCGTGCAACGCAGACTATTTTTGAAGAGAAAGCTAATTTGGAAAAGTAAAAATAAAAGAACGCGTGCGTTTAATATTTAATAATTAAATATCTCGTAATTGCTATTGCCATCCACAAAAATCAAGAAAATAGGTTTTACCCGAATATTCTAGTAAGTAATTAAAAAGTTTATAAAAGCCGAATTAAAACACCTCAGTTGCTGTTGTTTTAAGCGAACTGTTAGTTTACTTAATGCTGTTACTGATTGTAGCGAATTCGCTGTGAGATTGGGTTAACTTTCTCTGTTTTGATTTGAGTTCTGTTTAACATTTGAGATGTTGCGATATTGTACGAATATCTCTGATTAAATATTTCAGTATTTTATTTTTTGTGAAAAGAATAAATTTTATTAACTTTTGAATGACTTGTGCATTCGATCCATTACGAACTCGTACGCACAAAACAGTATTTTACTAAAGTCATATAACTTAAAAATTTTATATGTATTATATTATTTTTATATACGTGTTCTGCCTGTTGTCTATGGCCGCACTACACGAGTCACCCTTTAAGCTTAGACACGAGTCGCGATCTCGAACACTTTCTAAAGAGATTTCAGTATATTTCAGCGAGGCTGAAAAGCACTGCTATAAATAAATAATCCGATCCAATTCAAGCTGAGCAGCACTTACTGTTTACGGAAAATATCCTAGTTTTTGAAAAGCTTCGTATCATCTAGCATGAAATTAATTACTTAATTATCTTAAGAATAATTTTGTGTGTTTATTTAATTGAACATGGTAAAGCATATCAGGGTTGGGTAGGCTAATTTCATGGAGAATTTTCTAGGAAAAATGGACATAACTTAAGGAAATCCACTAAAATGCTTACACACAGTGGTAGGCTGTAGGAGGGCTCGTTCAAGCCATTTGTAAAATTTGCATCTAATTTTCAAGCCCCCCCCTTTTTTTTGTTGATTCATTCAAAGGAAAATACATATTACTCACTGAACTTCGCACGTTAGTCTGAATAACTTTTAAACCAGATGAACAGTATATTTCTGTATATTACTTGCGAACCACTTACATGCCGAGAGCATGCAAAGGAAATTGCGATTTTTCCTAAAAAGCATATAAAAATGTATCGGATATGATGCATTAAAAATTGTGGAAAATTAACTAATTATTTTTTATCAGTCTTTTTTTTTATTTTAGTTTACATTCTGTAAAATGTCCTTATGAGTGGTATACGTTATATATTTTTAGAATTAAAAATTTAAAAATATTGGAAACGTAGTGGTAGGGGGAAAAATTGACTGATTTTGAAATAATCATCAAACATCTTTAAATTATATTAGAAACTCCGAATGACTTCTTTTGGAAGATTATTATCGGTCTTCAAGACAGTGCAAAGATAGGGATTCTACGACGATGAATTGCAAAATGTGCATATAAAAATTGCTTCAACGTTAAATAAAAATAAAAAAACGCATCACATTTTGTGAAATAGCATTGAAACACATCATTGTGATCATGCAAAATTTTAAAAAAATCAACTAAACATAAATTTATCAAAAGTCGATTGCAAGATTTATTTCATGGAACAGAGAAATCAACCTAAACAAAACAGAGTCATAAAAAGGGGAACAAAACAAAGAAAAACGCATACACAACTATATACATCACATTTTATTTATTGAGCACTCAGTATGTACAAGAATAGCCATTTACTTTCGAAACTCCTGCAAGCATATTATTTTCACCGAAAGGTATCAAATATCACAGCTAACTAAATAAATTTCTAATCTAAAATTTACATAAACAGCAGTCTTCGTGGAAGATAATAAAATGTATGAAGTTAACAGTAAATGTACTGTTAATAGAACAAGAGTCATTTAGTAGCAAATGTACAAGATTAAAAGTTTTAAAAATCCTTCAATGCCGTGTTCGAATAGGCTTAAAACACTTTCCATCTATAAAAAGCTGCGTATATATGAATGTATGAGAAAATTGTATGTATCACGATATTAAATATAATTTGCTTCGCCTGAAAAACAAATTTAAGAAACTTTGAGAGTCAAGACATCCGATTAGAATAACACAAAAACCAAGTTCTTAGAATTAAATGGCAATATACACGATTTTCAGCATGTATCATACGGTTAAGATTCTTAATTTACAATGTATTATAAATTATTAAATTAGGTAGATTTTGATCAGGTACTTGTGGAATTTTAAGGTAACTGCAAGAAACCGCCTACAGTGGTATCTTTATTTACCTTTAACATGGACTGCCTTCATTTTTCCGCGTGTCTTCTTTCCTCTTCCTCTTGCTCTTTACGCGTTAACTTCTCGCGTTCAGTTTATTATAGTGATATTACTTGTATTTTCTTTTTAAATTTGCATTTCAACTACATGCATGTTAAATACTGCCAGTCTGCTATGGCTGGAAAAGATGGCACTATCTTCTTTCAAGAAAAGAAAATTCTGCCTATATGAGTACAAGCATGAAATGAAATTTTATGACGAATTTGGATGATGTTGCAGAGTTAAGCAACGATTAAAAAAGAAGAATATCTGTGATGGAAATAGATTTAGTTAATCAAATTTCTTTGTTGACCACATTGTATTTTATTTGTTTGCCAAAAACGTTTTGAAAAAAATTTGAAATGCCAAAAACTTTTATTTGTTGTTGCTGGTCGAACGAAATGACATCCATCAAGTGCTGAGAGAAAAAATTAAATATTTATAGAATACAATCATTGATTATAATAACTTTATACGGGAAGTTTGCTCAAAACAGCTGGTGAAGCATATAAAGGCCGAATTGGCGTATTTAATAAAATTGCTGACATCAACAAGAGGTATCTATGTAGGAAGGAAAAAACAATGCAGGAACGGATCTTATCTAAATAGTGGATATTCGGGAGCATTGTAGAGACATTAGGTTATTTCGAAGCAGGAGAGATGAAAAATGAGAAATGCTCACGGACCTCTCGAATAAGCGCCGAACGTGCTAACAACTGCACCACGAAGGCATGCTAAGAAGGCGGGAGAAATGCGTTATAGCATGAGATGCCAAACAAGAAAACGGTTTCTGGTTGAAATTTCTAAAAGAAATGCCAAAAACTTTTACAAAATATGTCACTTAGAGTCTTACTTTGGTGAGTTCATGTTGCGGGTATATCGAGCAAAAAATATTGTGAAGTTATTCTTATGGCAATGCAGAATAATGGATGCCACAAATCTGTTGTGTACTATTCTTTGCGCTAGATTCTGACGAACTTGCTGCACCAGATATCCATATGTACCATTGATCAATATGAAAATTTATAGGAAACTAAATAAATGTTGAAGAATTTAGATAATTTTAACACAAGAAGAGATATGAGAAGAACAGTCAGTAGAGATAAGAAATGAAATATTTTTAATCATAATAAAAGTAAACCATAAACTTTTTATTACTGATTTTTTTTATCCAAAAGCACTGCTTACATAACATTTACAAAGCAGTTGCCTCTTTTTTATTCCTATTCTCGATTAAAATGACTTTTAATCAGTATATAATTAGCAAGTCTGGGAATTTTATATATCTACAAATTTTGTATGATATTAAATTACTCGTACAAAACTAAGAGATACTGAATTATTTAGACTTTCACGTGGAAAAACTTAGTTTATGAGCTATATGAATTTCAACTTTACAAGATGCTAAAGCAGTAACTCTGTTTCGTATTTCTAATAGGTTTTACATTTAAAAGATGATCTAAAATTTTTTTTTATAATCAGTACAAGGAAACAACATTCTTCCAGTATTAAAATGCTGTAATTTATGCGTAGTTATGAGAAGAAAGAAAAAAATAGGCTGGCTTTATGACGCCCTCCATTGTTTCCTGCAGAGCGTCTGAAACACGTTTAAAAGAAATGATAAGCTAAATAAATCTTAAAGTTTTGGTCACAGCACTAAGGTTCCTGCTTAAGAAATGAATCAAATAAAGTACGCTGCGGCCGCGTTGGTTTGAAAGCTTTTAGCAAAAATATACAATTTTTATACTGCCCAAGTAGGGAACAAAATGCCAATAAAGAAAACGTTATCCATAGCATTTAAGCACTCAAGAAGCCTAAGCAATTATCCATAGCCTAAGCAGTCCCTTACAATCTGTAAACTTCAGATTATAATCTAGCATCTCGATATCTCGAAGAAAGGTTTACCATGTAGAATATTTAATAAATCATAAAAACGTTTCGATTCTCTTAACTAAAAATGTCGTCTTCTTTTGCAAAAACATAAAGTTAAAATTAAATTCAAAAAGAGTTTCAGCTCTGAAGTGCATTCCATTTTTAAACGCACAATGGAATAACAGAATGTAATTAAAAATAAATAAAATAAATAAACAAAAAATTTACAGAGTTGGGTTTCTTACATTTGTTCTTCAAAATTTCATCATCATTCGATTTTCTTTTGAATGCAGATGGCAGTTTAGAGAAGAAGTAGAATTACAAATTTTGCAGTCATGATATTTGAAATATTATTTATAATATTATTTATCATATTTATATATAAATATTATTTATAATTTTGCAATTTTATAATTTATAATAACACATGTTATATAACGTAATTACTAAAAAATAGCTTTTTAAATGATTCACTTTGCTTAGTCAATGAAAAACGCAGCTCCATACAGGGAACATAAATGAAATGTCTTAGTCCTCATCAACTGTAAACAGTGTTTTTTATGACAGTCAGTGTCTTTTTTAACAGAATTTTATCGCATATTAAAAACAATAATACTTCTTGAAACTGAAAAAAATTCTTCATGTGATCAAAATGATTGTACATCTTATTAGAATGTTATGAGGTCTGTTTCAAATATTATTAGACAGAATTACTGTTACGTTTTCGAGTCAAAATTTCTAGAAAAAAATGTTCATAATTTTTACACTGGGAAAACATTAATTTAGAAGCATTAATTTCAGAAAATCATTTGAAAAAGTCCTAACATTTGAAATTTCATATTTAGTGAATTTGAGTTTCACTTGAATTCTAAATTGATGCTTTTCCTTCAGGCGAAATAGTTTTTAAATTATAAAAATTTACAATTTTTTTAGGCCGACTTTTCTTTGAAAAACTTCAGAAAGATAAAAAGCAGGTTATATATTATGGTTTCTTCCAAAAAAAAGGAAGGTGCTATTTAAAAAAGTCCGCATAAAAATTTTAATTCTGTCTACTTTTACTAGATGATATTATAAGTGTTAAAGTCAGAGAGCTTACGTTATTCGATTCAAATGGAACCGTGCTTCTAAGCAACCTATTCAAGAGATATTTAGCCGTGCAAACCTTCAGAAACATCATGTGTATGTTCCAGAGAAAAATAAATATGAATGCTGCTGTCACAGCCAAAAATCAGTGGATAGAAAATTAGAACTCGGAGACTTATATGCAGTATATTGGGCACCATTCCTTAGATAATTACATAAAATGCGAAAGAGATACAAAATTCAGTGTAGCCAGAAAGGATATTTCTTGGTATAAAAATTTTATAAATTTTCATTAGAAATTTCAAAGATTGTTGGTCTAAAATTTTCAAATATTAAAAGTGCGCATAACTAAGTTCTATAAAATTATTCTATCTGCATTTTCATTGTTATAAATATGTACTTATTACAAAAAATACCTTAGAATGCATTTAGCACCTATAAAAACCGCCAAAAAAATCAAATGAGCGCGTTTTAGGATCTGTTATTATGCATAATTTAAAAATTTTTTCGGAGCCAAGAAACATGAGGAATCAACTGTGCCCTTGCAGAGATTCGTAATACAGATCTTTAATGCCAGCTGGAAAGGGCTAACCACTTACACTACAACAGAAACACGGAGGAATCCATTTAAAAAGTGACTGGTGACCCAGTCTATCAGATCTAGATGGCGATGAATTATCGTTCAACACATTTAGGTCGGGCGCCATTGTAGAGACATTTTAGATTTTTCTCGGAGACGGGAAGTGTGAGAAATCAATTGTAATTTTCCATAATTCGAACCATTGACGACATATACCATGAGAGTACGAACGCGGGAATGTAATAAACCCTTTCATCATAAAATGAAATCTGTTCACCTCTTTGGAAACTACGTGCAAAGAAACGGATCTTTTTAACAAAGTACATGAAAAAGGATTTACGAGACAACAACGGTTAGGAGTTTTAAAGATAAAAATGGAAATAAAATTTTGAAGAGCTTCTTTATGGACGTGAATTTAAAAGAAATATTATGGTTTGAATTAAAAGAACATAAAAAAGAGCAGAGACATCAGTCTATTTGTAAAAAAACATCAAATAACAATATATTTGGATCAAAATTTAAAACGAAATCTATACAGACAGTTGCAACGTGTATGTTACCATAAACTTTTGACATCACCATTCGATTTTAATTTGGACACAAATCATTGTATATAGAGAATTTTTACAATCTTACATACTAAGGAATTATATATGCATTTAGTTTATTACACTCATGATAAAAAATAACACTTACTGCAAAATGTTATTAAAAAGTACTTGTAAAATAATGCTTTAAACGTTCCAGTTTGCTATATTAAGAGCATCACATTTTCATAATATCTAAGATATATAAGGTTTATGAAACTTTGATAAGCAACTACGTGTTCTTCTGTTTCTGATAATTATTTGTAGTGCACAGGGTTTTATAACGAAAAAGGGGGGGGACTCTTCCAGTAATTAAAAAGATCAGTCTTTATTCCAATACATTTTGTCTTTTATCGTATCACAGAGAAGCGTTATAGCTTTTGTTCCCGCTGATTAACGTAAATTTTGATTAAAAACTACCTAAATTTTAATACATCTAAGGCATAAAAAAACTCTTACATTCAGCAATACATATGTGGTTCAGTTGCCTTAAAAACTAGCTAGAAAGTGTTATGATCTCACCTAGAAAATAACAAAAACAAACTTCATTCGATGACTATAACAACATACACAAAAACAAGATTTTTATACTAAAGTACTGTTTGCGAAAACTTTATTTTTTTGGGCTGGTAGTACAGTTCATTACAACTTCGTGAAAAATTTCGTGTATCATATTTCAATGAAAATGTCCATTTTCACCGCTTTCGAATTCAATTGAATGATGTTTTTGCGTGATATCTGCATGTACGGACAGAATAAAGGACTCCTTTTCCCAAAATGGATTGTAAAATGGATTTAAAAACGATTCAGAAGAGATTTTTTTGCGACATCTGTATGTACGTACCTACATATGTATGTATCTCTCATAACTCAAAAACAAGTAGCCTCAGAACGTTGAAATTTTGATTATGGGGCTGCTATAATATGTAGCTGTGCACGTCACACTTCCCTTTTTGGTTGCAACCGGCCGTACCAGACATATATATATATATATATACCCACTTTGTTACCAGGCTCAGTGAGTTCACGTTTTTACTCTTATATATTGGAAAATTGTGTATTTTTTGCTTTAAAAGTGATTCAGTAATGTTTTTATGTTCCGATTAAGATTTTTATGCCTTTAGTTAATCCACATGCAATAGTTGTAGAATTATCAACAATTTCAAAGCTGTTTAACTAGTAGCATAGTAGCATAGTAAACTAAGTAATTTGTGCACCAACTTCCGTGACTTTTTGCCGAGTGGGACCAAAAGTAAACTTTCAGTTTTCTGCACCGAAAAATCTGTCTTCCTGCCCGCTGGCCGAATTTCCTGTTTTTGCATAGAAACGCTAATTTTAATTGTAAAAATTGCTTTTTTAACTGCTTTTAACTGTATTTGGTTTTTTATATTTTTTTGTATTTTACAATTTTTAATGGAGATGTTTTAAGTTTTCATGTATTTATTTGCCTTGCCGCGAAATAATAAGAAACAAATTAATTGAATGAGAACTAGATTTCTGATGAAATTCGAGGAAATAAGTTTAAATGAGATGTAGTAAAAAATGCGTATAATTTAACAAGTTGTACAAGAAAGTCATGCGGTGTCCACATGAGAGTTTTTTTTTTTTTTTGTGATACAATCAACTTTTGATTAACCGAGGAAATACCTGGAATGATGCCCACGGTTAATCCGAGAGCAATTACAAAAACACAGGAAAGATCAATAATCCACATTAACAGAAAAATGAAAAATAGCATCAACAGTTTACCTGCATTTTCAAGCAGTTTAATTTAAAAAATAAGTTCATTTGGCCTTGTTTGTAAATTTAATCAGCATTCAGAAAGCACATACAGTAAACTATGGAAGAATTAATGTCATTAGAAATGAAGCTATAAATAGCATCATTTCACGAAGAAACTAAATTATAAATGACACTAAACAATAGTAGCTAGAGAACTTAGAACGCCAATTAGTTGAAACTAACATAAAAAATGTCTGTTAGAACCTTGGTTTTCGGCATTCATCCGGCACATATCATCTGCTGGCACAGCTGATAGCCTATTTATTTTTTCTTCTCTTTTTTGCACATTCTATGGAAAATTTTGTTTTATGCTGATGGCTTCCGATAGTAATTTTCCACTACTACGCAAGAAACAAAATCTTTTTCTGGAAGGGCTCAGTTAATCCGCCACTCGGATAAACCGCTTTCGGTTAATCAGAAGTTGATTGTATACATAAGGAAAAACCCTGGTAATCAGCATATAAGTTGATCTCGAAGGCAAACTGTCGTAGAAATCCAGAATGGCATTACCACTGTCTTTGTAATATAAACAGCTTAGACTGCATCTGTGTTTTTAACAGTGTCAGCCTATGCATTAATAATAACAAAAAGCAGTTAAAGACACCATGCTATCGAGAAAGCCTCTTGAAAAACATTTGCTTCATATCTCGGTGCCCATGAAGTCATGGCATCTCTATGCACATTATGCATGATCTCACTTTTGGTTATCTTTGGAGACAGACTCTCTGCTTGATGGCGCTTTCATCTAGTGTTTTCACTCTAGCGGTAAAACACTAGAGAGGTGCAAGGCATATCTTCAAGGAGGCATCTAAGGAAAGAAGATAAAATTAAGACCATTCTTATATACTGTCATATCTATCAGAATTAAATTTTCGATTTCGTATATTTCTATTCAAACTTCTGTAATATTTTTAACAGAAAATAATATTTTAAAAATATATATGATTAAAGCATAGAGCCAATTACTGTATGACATTAAAATGTTATTCCCTTACATAGTCTTTCTTTTCACGTTTGGGAAAAATAAAAAAAAAAGGGGGGAACAGGGGTAAAAAGGCAGAAGACCACTAAATGAGTGTTTCTCAACCTATTTTGCCACATACACCCCTTTCACCACTGCTAGAAGATCATTACTCCTCTCTCTTTCCAAAACTCGAAAAATACGTTATTTAGATTTAGATTACAGCAGGAAGCAGGTGGAGCTGGCTGATTGCATCCCCCCCGGCTGAGATCCTCTCCTCTAGATATTCTGAATACATAATGCATTTTTCAATCATTTTAGAACTCGTATTATATTCTTAAAAGTAACACATGAAAAGTACCATGAAGCCGAAAGTCTTTTTTCCCTCACTCCTTTTAGAGTTATATAATTTTCGCAAAAACAGCGTGGAAAGAATACCATACTTTTATATCCCTCAAATTATGCGTATGTGTTTGGCTCGTATTCTCCTAGCTTATCATATTTGTTGTTCTAAAAGTTCTCTAATATCTCAATGCTGTTGTTTCTTTATTTTTGATCATATGACAGAGATTTTTGATATCTAAAAAGGTCACTTTTTACTTTTTTTTTGTCCATTTTATTAAAGCCATGTAACCTGAAAAGCATTTCTACCTATATTTTATTTTAAAACTTTTAGTCCATAGAAAGAAACTATCTAAATTACATGAAATTCTAAATGAAGAAGGGAAAAAACTACATCAAGACTTTGGAAAGCCATTCCCTTTAATTTAGAGCTTGATATTCTCAAGGGCACAGATTTTCACCTAGGCAGATGAGATTTGCCTCGGACCTCCGTATTCTCCGACAATTTAAATATTCCAAATTTTATGCATATTTCTCAGTTCTAGGTTTATAAAATTAGCAGCAAGGCTAAAAAAATTAAGAATCCTTAAGGTTTTCTTCATTTTTCCCAGTTTCTTTTATCTCTCTCTCATTTTTTTCCTCCTCCAGTTTTCAGTTTCTAGGCAGCTAATTCTTGTGTGCTTTATCTCATCAATTTACTATTTCATTAAACAATCAATTAATTAAAACTTTAGTTTGAAATGGATAAGCTTATATTTGAAACAACGTACAATAAATCGAAACCATAAAAATAAAACATACAAAGAGTGTTCCCTTTTAAACGAATGAAAAATGTTGAATTATTAATAGGCTATATTATGAAATATTTAACATAATTCCCACTATTGATATCTGCTGTGTTAAAATAAAGTATATTGGTGATGAGCTCCACAAGAAATTTTGTCCCAGGAGCCCCTCCAGTTTTGTAAAAATCGACCATCGCTCTAATAAGTATGGTGATGAAGTATAGTGATGAATATGATCATTCTTTTAGTCTGTATCTTTTAATTTCTAAGCGGTGTTGCGTGATCGATAATGGAACAAAACCAGGGTTAACTATTTAGGAGACTTACATGAGCCATTTGTTAAATTTTACTGTCATTTGCAAGCTCCATTTTTATTTTTTTATTTTATTTTATTTATTCGAAGAAAAAGATCTCTTGTATGTCATAATCTGATTTAGGAACTTTTCTGTTTCTGAGAATTAGTGGCTCGTCTGGTTTCGTATAAATTCGATCAAACATGTTGTAAGTAACCCAGAATTTCAACAGGTGCTAGAAAATGCCATCTACCGAAATTCCTAAAAGTGTAAAAAATAGTTACTTTCAATATGGACTGTAGTCAAATTGATACAGCAATTTGACTATAGTTACGGTAATTAGCGCAACAGATGAACGAGCTTTCATTTTGACGAATAAAACGAATAATATTTCTACTTACAGGAAGACGATCTTTGACGGTATAACATATTTTAAATTTAATGACTATCTCTTTCAACGGTAAATCTTTTAAGGAAATTTGATCCTGAATTTATGCCGAAACACCTTTGAAATAGTATTATCATTCGATCTTAGAACCCTTTATAAGATCAAATGAAGGGAAAGAAATCTGGCGATTTCTGGCAAAAACTGGGTTGCATAATTAAATAAACTCGTTATTTTATGTAATTTCTGTGATAGTTTGTGTTTACTTATTTATTTATTATTTTCTTAATTTGTAACTTTTTTATTTGTATGTTTTTAATTTTTTATAATGAGCAATTAATTATATATTCATTTTCTGTAAAGCGTTTAATTAGAATTTGATATTTCATTTTTATAAGATTAAGTGCGAATCTTTTGTTAACATTTTCCTAACACACCAAAAAACATTTTCTGTCCATAGATGGCGACACTACAATAACTGAAAATTAAGTAAATTTGAATGCCATCTTAAGTCTAGAAAAACGAAATTGTTAGACGGATAAATCAGTCGTTTAAAATTCTGAGTTCTCAACCACAATAATTTGATTTTTTTTTGTTAAGATTATTTTTAGGCAATTAAGCTTCCCTTCCATATTTATGAAAAACTTCCAACTGTGATTAATAATATTAATTCTTGCGACAGGTGTCCATGTTTAACGAATTGATTGCATATTTTATCTTCATCCTTCTCATACGATGTTAAGTATTACTTGCTTCATGTGGCAGTATTTAAAAAACATAACCCCCATTATCCGGAACCCTTCCATTATCTGGCTGACTAAGATTTTCGGTACTTTCCTGTTAATGAGGCGCCATTTAGCGCTAAATATAGACGTTGGCGCGAAATCTAACTAGCTGGCGACAACCCTAACGATACATAAAGCTTCTGGGAAAAAAATGAATTTGTGATAACAGTAATGTATCATATAACATAAGATACATAATGCGCAGTGCCGAATTCATGCAGCTCTCCGATGCTTTCGTTGAAATAATAATAAAAATAATTAAAAAAATTAGAAAAATGCAGAAATTCGGCATCGCGCACAGCTTTGACATTGTGCACATTAATGTTGCACAGCTATTCATAACACGATAAAAATAGGCTTCCACATTTGGTGTTTTCGTAGACATCTGGGAAATGCTGCCTCAGGCAAAGTAGAGGTTTTGTTTTTAGGCGAAATATGTTTAAAGAATGCAAATTGGTAATGGTCAGCCTATTTTTTAACAGACTATTAGAATTCATTTCGGTTCCTTTCGGTTAACAAGCACTTATGGTAACTGCTCGCCAAAGCACCAAATGCGTTAAATTTATCACGAGTAGCTATACAATGACCTCATTGGAAAAAAGCGAGAAAAATTATTACTAAACAACTAATTTTCGCTCAAAATTTTCTGTTGCTTTCCTGTTGATGTGCGGATTTTTTATCCCGTAATAAAGAATCGATATGGAGTGCACGATCTGACAACTGCCAAATGCTCCAAAAAGCCATGATTGGATTCTTCCAAAGTATCATCCATACTGGAAGACGGTGTTAAAAATCCAGAATAGTGTACATATTGAAAAAGTCAGTGATCCCGATCACTATCTATTTGATTGCCCACTGATAGCTGAATTCCTTTTTCACGAACCTGCAGCAAGTAACACACATATGTGCACAAACAGCATGTACAGGAATCAATATATGCTTAAGTTGATACGGGAATGTACATCAGTGAGAATTTCTAATAGTCTGAATTAATTCCTTCCACGATGCAATTTTTACATTTTAACCGCACTGCCAGCATCGTGGTCATGCATATGTTCTGTATGTACGTAGGTCAGTCAGAAAGTTAGTTGCACTCCTTCGTAAAAATTTTCTGTCAGAGGCTATTTTGATGAAACTTTGTGGCAACACTTCAGACATGCACCTGTATCGCGTAACGTAGCGGCTTCCACGAGGCAAGTTTAGTTTTTCTAATAATCAGTCTCAAACATGTCTCGACGGCTGCAAATAGCGTCCAAATTGGAAATGCGTGCAGTGATTCGTTTTCTGTGGGCAAAAAGGCTGCAACTGCACTGAAAATTTATGGGCAGTTGCATGAAGTGTATGGTGAAAATGCAATGTCACGCCAAGCTATCGCGAAATGGTGCAACATGTTTGAGAATGGACGTACAGATATTGACGACGCTGAGCGAGAGAGAAGACCAGCAACTGCAACAAATTCGGAAATCGCTGCTCGCGTGAATGAATGCATTCTTGCAAACAGACGCATCACGATAAACAAAATCTCAAATGAACTGGATATTTCTCATGGAAGTGTGCACAAAATTATCGCCGATCACCTTGAATTTCGTAAAGTTTGTGCTCGATGGGTGCCACGTCTACTGACGGAGGAACATAAAGGAAAGCATTTTGAAAGTGCATTTGCATTTCTGCAACGTTACCAAACGGAAGGAAATGACTTTTTGGACAAAATTGTGACTGGAGATGAAACTTGGATTCACCACTTCTCACCTGAAACAAAACGCAGCTCGCTCGAATGGAAACATTGCAGTTCCCCGACACGAAAAATGTGTCGAACTGTTCCATCTGCAGGAAAGGTGATGATGACGCTGTTTTTCGATAGAGAAGGCGTGGTGCATACAGAGTTCATGCCGAAGGGTGCCACAATTAATGCATCTTCTTATTGTGAAACACTAAAACGATTGCGGAAATCACTTAAAAATCGACGGCCAGGTAAACTGTCGAAAGGCATTGTGGTCTTGCATGACAATGCAAGACCGCATGCAGCAAAACAAACGTGCGAACTTCTGAAAAAGTTTAGGTGGGAAGTGTGGAATCACTCTCCTTATAGCCCAGACCTTTCACCTCCTGACTTCTATGTGTTTGGTCCCCTGAAACAAGAACTTTCAAAAAGACGGTACCATTCGGATGCCGAATTGAAAGCTACAGCCCAACAATGGTTGTCGGATATTGGACGCGATTTCTTTGCAGAAGGCATCGAAAAACTTGTACCAAGCCTAGACAAATGCTTAAATAATGCAGGCAATTACGTTGAAAAGTAGATTTTGAATGCAACTTTAAGATACAAATAAAGTTATTGTAAAATTTCTATCCTGTTTTGTTTTCTTAAGCAGTGCAACTAACTTTTTGACTGACCCTCGTATAAATAAAGTTGTAACATCTACGGAAGTTTAACTAATAAATGCTATTGTCAAACCTGACGGTTAACCTTAGGAAGTTATCTCTAATGGTTGGCGAATTATTGCTTCCATTAATGATTAATTATAAATACAGATGAAGGAACTCAAAATGAAATAGCACAGCCAGTACTTGTGGTAATACAACTAAATGTGGCAAGAAAATAGATATCGCAATTTGACGTTGAGACTATCAATTACAGCTGACTGGCTGTTAAGTTGCAGTTATGACATGATTACACAAAAAAAGCCTCTTCAGAGCTATAACATATTTTGCGTTGGACGATAAACCAACTAACTTTCGAACACGTTATCAAACGCGGTTAACCTTCGTATTAGCTAAACTTCTGTCTCGCGAATGTCTGGCTTTGCCTTGAGAGACAGAAGGCTGTCTCGGCTTTCTTTCAGCAAAACCGATAGTGCAACGGTGAGAATTCTTCTGAGTTGGCAGTTACGATTACATTCTATTTTTAACTTACGCCACTAAACGTTTAGTTTTGGCCCGCAATTTTTTTTTTTTGCATTATATATCAGAGGTTGCCAACTTTTGTGTACAAAAGATCTACTTTGGTCAAAAAAAGTGCATCGCGATCGACCTGTTGTCACAGGCGTATTATAAAGAGGGCAAGAGGGGTGTAAAGTACTTAATATGTTTAATTATTATTATAAATGCATTTTACATTACAAAACAAACAGTTTATGGACTAAAATTTAAATACCCGAATAAACTTAAGCAACAAAATTATTGACTGACAATGTTAGCAAAAAATTTAAGAGAAAGATAAAAAGTGAATATATTTTATTACTTGATTATAATAATGAGAATATTGAATTTTCATATCTTTAACCAAGGAATCATAATTAGGTGTATATCCTGATATATCTAATATTAAAGAGTCTTCAGTATGTGTATCAGTCAACGCAGAACGTTGTTTAGTCTTAGCTAACTTCATGTAGGAAAATATCGATTCGCAGAGGGAAGTGGATCCGAAACAAGAAATAAATATATTTTCTACATTGGGTGATGTTTGGATACTTTTTTCGGTTAACATACTCCCAAAAATCATCTTCAAATTTTCCTTTTCAAATACCTTGGCTGCCAATTCTTCGCCAACTCAAGAGACTAGAACTTCATGTTTCTCTTCAATTAAGGATTTTTCAATGTGGTTATGTACGCGTGGCTCCCGTCCCGGGGATTACTTGAGGTGCCGGAAATAGCGTGAAAAAATTCACGCTCATGTCAGCCTATATTAAAAAACAAAGTATCTATTTCACCGAAATTGCTGAATAGGAACTGCTATTATGCTGCAAATTTTCCAGAACACCTTCTTACGCCGTATCACAGGAGCCCCTGGTTTATCAGAAATAAACAATTATACACAGACTTAAAACTGGACGACCTCAGAACCTTCATCAACAGACTCAACAGCAATTTTTACACCAAAGCTATACATAATGAGGGTGTCCATTACGCAGACAATTTTAAATATGAATTAATGGAAATGGGCATTGACTTAAGACCATACGCTTCCCATGTCCTCAGAAATCCCCCCCCCCCCAACATAAAGAAGATGTCCATTACACAGAAAACTTTAAATATGAATTAATGGAAATGGACATTAACCTAAGACCATATGCCTCCCATGTACTCAGAAATCCCACCCTGAACAGATAAGCCCTCCCAGCTTACATTCATCTTATTCATGTTATATTTTAGATTTCCTTCATATTTTCTTATTATATTACAATTTAATTACCCTACTTTGCATTCATATAGATCCGAGTTGTGGATGTACACATCGCAGCGTAACATCTCTCCCAGGTCCGAAATGCTTATTTGCATATTCGGACGTAGCATCTGATTCGCCATTCCGCACCTCCTAATCATGCCTTACTCCTGATTTACCATTTCTAGTCACTTGAGATTACTTCTGCACGTGCTCCAACTGCAATCTTTATGTTCCTGAGACTCGGGTCTCTATTTTACTAAGTTCATTTATAGGTCTTTCCAACTGGACTGTCCTCTGAGGTTTAGTACGTGTGGAAACCCCACCCGGGGATTACCTGAGGGGCCGGAAAAAGCAAGATATAGATCTAGCTAACGCCGTCAAAGACAAAAGTGTCAAAGTATCATGTCGCCCAGAATTCTGTACCTAACAAAAGCATTGTACAATAAAAGCAATGTCATGAATTGAAAAGCATTGTCATGAATTGAAAAGCATTGTCATGAATTGAAAAGCATTGTCATGAATTGAAAAGCATTGTCATGAATTAAAGCACTGTCATTACTGAATTCTGGACCTAACAAAAGCATTGTCCTGTGTACAATAATTGTAGTTGCACTGCTTATTTATATATCTACTCTAATGCATTGTAAACAAAACGCTCTAATGCCTCTTTAATTGTAATTGAAAACTTGGTGTTCTATGTATCATGCCGTGCAATCAATTTCTGTTTTTAAAATTGCTTGGGATCGACCAAAATGGGCTTCGTGATCGACTGGTTGGCCACTCCCGCCATATATTATACTTGTTTGTTGTATTTGTTGTCTGCAGCTTTTTCTACTTTATTATCAACTGAATTGTTGCTGCTTATATTCTTAGTTTGATCCCCATAATCGATGCATCGTCCTTACTGTGACTTCCAATCACTAACTCACAGCGTACTAATATATATCAGAAATACATTTACGGTAACAATAACAGTAACACTTCTTCTTGAAAACTTAAAACTGGCATGTTCTCACGCGATTTCCCTGTTACTCTCCACCCTCAGATAACCTTTCCAGCTTCTCTTGCTCTGACAATGACAATAAGGAGAGACATGTATTTGGGTTGTTGAACATCCGCCAGAATGACTAAAATGGCTAGTATGTTATTACTTCAATGAATCAAGGTTATTCTAATCATATTATATTTCGCTCCAATATTTATATTTGGCTGCAAGTGGCGCGTCGTTAAGTTAAAAGTACTCTTTAGTCAAATAGGCACCAAATAGGCAGGTACTCTTCAGTCAATAGGCAATACTCTTCAGTCAAATAGAACCGAATATACAAGTACTCTTCAGTCGAATAGGCAAAGTACTCTTTAGTCGAATAGGGGCTTTGCCATGTTAGGTTTGGTTCTGTTTGATTTATTTGTAGAGACATTAGGTTATTTCGAAAGCAGGAGACATGAAAAATGAGCAACGCCTTCGCCGGGAATCTAACCACGGACCTCTCGGTTACGCGTCGAGCATGCAGACCACTACACCACGAAGGCATGCGAAGAAGGCGGGAGAAATACCTTATATACTCCCCCTTTTAAAGGGCGACTGGGGTTTTGGGGACCCAATCGCCAAATCGCGGTGGTGGAGAATCATCATCCACCACCTTTTTAGTTCGGGCGCCAGTGTAGAGACATTAGGTTATTTCGAAAGCAGGAGACATGAAAAATGAGCAACGCCTTCGCCGAGAATCGAACCACGGACCTCTCGGTTACGCGTCGAGCATGCAGACCACTACACCACGAAGGCATGCGGAGAAGGCGGGAGAAATACCTTATATATTTAGTTATGACACAGCACACAAAGGACTATCTGCCTAAGGAAAGGGATGCCTTCGTGGAGGACTTTCTTAGAGGAACTGGCTCGTATACACGTTACACATGGGGAAGCTCCCAAGCAGACTGCCCGTTCGCTGGGATTCGAATTTCAGACCAAACTAACAGTGTTCAGCGCCTTTACCGCTCGGCCAGTGATGGGCCTTTTGAGATGACAGGCAAATAAATATATTTATGTGTGCACCTTTTATACCTATGTTTAAAAAATTTCAAAGCACTTTAATGTTTTAAACATGTTTTGGAAAAGCGAGCATTTCACTTGGTAAATGCCTGGAATTCCTTCCACCATTGAGATTCAGCATCAAAACTCAAGCTCATTTCGTGCCATGAAATGTCTTGCCCATTTGTAAAATACCTTTATTCCACTTTCATATTTGGGATGATAAATACATGGTTAGTGCAAAGTATCATATGTTGCCCGCGAAATGTAGGGCAGATTAAGCAACAAACATTTCTAACATCAACAGAATCATGTAGGTATGTGATTTGGAAAAAAAACTGCAGGCAATTAAAATTCATCTAAGGCACGAAAACGTTGTATGGGAAACCTGTACGTTTAATACGAATGAAAGTAAAGCGCTGTCTTACTTACGAAACGCAGTCTCACTGGAGATACTTGTATACTTTGAGGCAGTGGTTTCCAGAATCTGCGACAACCACATAACCATCTGTGAAAAGCGCCAGTCCCTGCGGTCCGTACAAGGGGTCCCCATTCGTGTTCACGAAGGACAAAAAGGAGCCACTGCTGTCAAATACCTGAAAGTAAATTTGGAAATATGAAAAGTCTTGCAAACTCTTCTGAATCCACGGATAGGTTTCTTAGCAGTTTAATTGCGAAATTAACTGAAAATATTAAGTATGCATTTAAAATTTCTGACCCGAATGCTTGATACGTCTTCCAAATGGCTTTTACAAACAACTTTAATGCTATTAGCATTCATAATAATTTTATCTTAAATACATTATGTATCATAAAAAGCAGATATTTTAATATGAAATAAAATAAAAATAATCAGCGTAGGAAACGATACGTTGCGTCCTCTATTAATCGATGTATAAGGACTTATGTCTGTCATACATATTTGTATATCATATGATTCTGATCTTTCGAAAAGGTAATTTATATAGGGTGCCATAAACATCTTTAACAACTTGCAAGATATCTACAGATGTTTATAAATATTATCAATAGAATATAGTACACATTATATCAATATAATAGATTATTAAAAGCAAAATAAAGATTTAAATTACTAGAAATATTTTGTATTAAATAACTATTTTCAGTTTATTTAGCAGTACAGTTAGAACTTCAATTAAAAATTTTACGTTATTTCGAATGACAACAAAGAGTTTTATAATTTGCTAAGTCAGAAATTTCTCATTAGGTTTCTATTGTTAAGATTCTGATTGTTCAGACTAATGCAGAGGGTCATTAGGTAGTGATTGCTAATGCAGTGGTGTCAGAAGGTTCTCATTAGGTTTCCATTGTAAGAATCTGTCTAAATTAGTCGAATGTTGTAGTTGCATGTAGTGTCCTTTTGCAGTTAACGTTATGGATCTTTTAAAAATGCGACGTTATTTCAGTTTCACTTCTTGCTTAGATAATATCTTTATTATGCTATTTTGCATAGCTAAGTGCTTCTTATTGACAGGAAGTTCATTATGTTTGTTATATTATGTTTGTTCATTATGTATATTTTTCTGAGATGTTTTTCTTGATAGTATACCTTATAAAAGGATTTATTTCACTTTCTGAGTTCAGAAATTTTAAATATGCTCAGCTGTGAGGAAGCACTTGAATAAGTAGTGTTCGGGGTTGCCACATATACACTGATCTGATGTAGCTAAATTCCTTGCACAAAAGTACGTGGGAAAGGACTTTGATAATAGTGATACTTAACGTAAATCACAAGCTTACCTGTATTCTGCTGTTGCCCCAGTCGGCAACGATGATATTGTCCTGTGCGTCCACGGCGACTCCCGTTGGTGCGTTGAACTGGCCGTTGCCCTCGCCGTTTGACCCAAAGGCGGAAATGAAATTTCCTTCGCTATCGAAGACCTTGATGCAGTGGTTGTGGAAGTCGGAGATCACCAGCTCATTTTTGCTGTTAATGGCGACGTAATGAGGTCCGGCGAATTTGGCGTTGTCGCTGCCCCTCGAACCGAACCTGAGATACAAAGCATATTACTAATTAATGCGTGCATAAAAGACATCGGCATGAATTTCCATTAATGCTGTACGAGGTATCCTGGCTAGAAGTATTAGAAAATGCTCCTGTATATTTTGCTATCTATATGGTTTAAATGTGTTAGAGACGCACTCGAAAATAAAATGTAAAATTAGGTTGGTCTTCGACCGCCATATATTTTACACGGAATACTATCGAATTCGAGGCTGGTTGACAGAAGTTCATCAAGACAAAAAAAAATTAAATTAAATAAAAATAAAAAAATTAAAAACTTTTTTTTCCTGTAATCGTATATATATTTTTACAAGAACGACGTATGCTAATCGTATGTATGAGTATATGTTCACTTGACGATTTTGCTCTTTTGTAGAGGTAATCTGCTTAAAGAAATGATATTCAGCACCGATGCTTATTTACATTCTCAGGATGCGACCGCTTTAGGAGATAGTCGTGTTAGGAAGGCTCATCATCAGAGGTTTTATGCATTTTTCTTTTGATAAAAGCTTTTAACTCGAAAATTCAAAAACTAATGCAAACAAAAATATCCCAGGACCGGTTGAAGATTTCCCATAATATGTTATCTGACAACTACAAACCAAAATAATATGTAAAAAAAGTAATATTTATACTACCACCAACTAATTCATCGGTAGCCAAGGTATAAATAAATGAAGTTAGAAGAATCTTTTACTAGTTATGCTAATGAAAGTAATATTAACCAAAGTTCGTGAAAAGTTATCGTCAAGATTATTATAAATTATTAATACAAATATTAACAAATGCTTTATTTTTGACACATATATAAATTTTTAAGGAACATAATTTTGATAAAATTTGGTTGTTTATTGTTTACACTTACAAGTAACATATTCTTGTGCTGCAATTTAAAAGATTAAAAAGTGTATAAAGATGAAATTTACGGGTTATTCGGACCATATTTGGTCTCCGGAGAACTAGCTGGCTGCATGGGATGTTTTCTGTGTGAATATAGTAATTCAGTTTAGCTTAGGAAGTCTTTCACGAAGACATCCTTCCCCATGAACAGATGTTTTGAATTACCAATTAACCAGACGCAAACCAAAGATAAAAATTATTAAGAAACCCGTTCAATTAATATGAAAATTTATATCACTTAGTTAAATTGATAAATAAAGGCTCTTATAATTTGGAGGCTAAATTAAAGAGTCTTATACTGCATGGAACGTCAAAACGTATCAGAACTGCCATTCTAGACCGCAGGAATGATTATATTAGCGCCTATCACATTCAGCAACAATATGAGAAACTCCGAGACAATCCCAACTCTTGCTAAAAACGAACCGATTCCTTCCCAAAAAATTTTATTCACAGATTCATAATGTTGCTCCCATCATCGTGTTGCGTAATATGCAGAAAGAAGATACGGAATGCAGAAGAATGACAGAAACTGCTTAGCCAGTGTGGCCAGCAATAAATTTGTACTTAAAGTTCGAGTAAATTTACAGATTGAAGATGGGAACCTAGTTACATGAACAAGTTCTCTGCAGGGAAAAAAATGTCGCACCTAGTTCCAAGCATCCGAAAATTATTGTTAAGTATTACAGGCTTTTATAATACTTAAAATTTAAAACATTCCTCAGAATAAGCAATTTGCCAACTAACGTGGATGATTCAAGCAGTAGTGGCATAACATAACGAAACAGGATGCGAAATGCGGAATGATTTATTGTAAATATCTTAGAATGTAAACTCATTAACAGTACAGTTTTAGTGTTTGTAAGTAGAAAACAAAACTAACCTGTGAAGTAACTTTCCATTTTCTTGGAAGATAAGAACACAGCTGCCTTTGTTGTCTACAACAATAAGGTGCCCATTTCTGTCTACTGCCACTCCTTTAGGCCCCAACATCTTGCCGTGGCCTATCCTGTTCAGGAATTTTCCTTTGGAATCGTATAGGAACACAGCTTTGTTTTCGTAGTCGGCGACTACGAAATTCCCCGTAGTCGTAACCGCGACTCCGGTGGGCCGTTGCAACTGTCCAGGACCACGGCCCCTAATCCCAAACCTCATCTTGAACTCGCCCAGCGTCGAAAACACTTGCACGACCTGGTTGTTGCTGTCAGCAACCACTATCTTTCCTTCCGGAGTACAGCACACACCTTGAGGATTGGCGAACTCACCTTTGTTCCTACCTTTCTTCCCAACCCTCATTACCAGATCAAACTCGTCTTCCATGGGTATGCTCCAGCGGTTGGAGCTCCCTGATCTATAACTTGGAGGCCTTTTGTTTCCTCTCTGCCTCAGGCCTGTTGTTCGAGGTATTTTGGAACTCACTGGCCGGTCGCTAGACGAACTCTCTTCTTCTGCGAAAGCCTTCACTGTAAATGGACTTCCTTTGATATGAAAGCCAAACAGTTTGATAGATAACGTGTACACGCCTTCTTTAGGAACACTGTACACCAGATCGTAGCTACCGTTTTTTTGGTCTGTCATCTCAGGTTTGATGGTCCATGGGGCGATGTGGTCGCTGGAAGTTATTTCCACTTTGAAGTCTACAGTTCCCGAAGTCACAATCTCTCCTCTACCATCCTTTGTCGTCAAATTCACCAGGGCTGGTTTATCCACAATGCACTGTTTGGTACCCTCACCAGTGGCCGTCGTTTCCATGGCAACCGCGTGAGATGTTCGAATCCCGCCGCACATCTGTATGGCCCTTCGAGCGTCGGCGGCATTCTCGTCCAAAAATTCTAGGTATTCGTTTTCTTCCGGCATGTTCTGGATGTGCATGACGGAGAATTCTCGAAGTCTGTCCGCCATCTACAGAAACACATTCTTTAAGTAATACAAACGATAGAAACATCTGTAAAAAAGGTCTAGCACATGCATTGTTAAGTTTATATATAGATTTTCTACTAAAGGTCAGCTTTTCATAAAAGAAATTAAAATGGTCAGTATACCTAATATAAGTTAAAATGTTACCACATCAAAATGTACAACAATTTTAATGTGAAATTTCATTTATTAAATTAGGCGATCATTTCATTTCATTCAAGTTAGGTACTATGTTATCTTTCATGCCAAAAAACAAATAAAACTATTCTAAAATTAAAAAGCGTATATAAATTAACCCTGTATGTAATTTGACGTGACTTGTTAACAGAAAACTGATGAGGATAAATAGAATTCCGTGTATCAGATATCCGAATAATTGAAGCTCTATTGTACAAAAATCATAAAGTGATGTAACTTGCGACCAGTAATGTCTTTCTCTGCGTCAAAATATGCGATAGCGATATGCATTAATATTTCGGTGTTTATTAAGTACTTACACAACTAAGCATGATTTCTTACAGTTCTCTCACCGTAGAAGAAGCTTTGAAACCAAAGAAGAAAACCAAAGTAGAAGCTTTTGAAACCAAAACATCACAGGTCACGAATCAAGCTTCCTCATAAATTCTCTTAGCATCAAACCCTACTTTAAAAACTCTATGGATATCAGTTACATTCCCAGTCGCATATACAAACAAATCAAAAACAGTTAAAAACAAGAAAACTGCCTGTATTTTCTATAAAATTGGAAATTTGGGGCACTTGTGCTCAGAAAATGCAGCTTTTCAAGCGGAATTTTAGCTATCAGAAAGGCAATAGAAGTTACATTTAGTAATAAATGCAATCAGCCGCCCAGCCGGTACAGTGGTTAGTGACCCTGACTACCACAGCGATGGGCCCGGGCTCGAAACCCGGAGAAGGCATGGTTGTAACTGTTCGTCCCTTCATGAAGGCAACGGTGGCCACCTATTAGGTGCTTCCATAGTAGCACTTATTAAGCCATCGCTTTCGGCCCTTGTGGTGGAGCAAGACTATTAAATAAAGCGCCTGGTCATTAATTAATTAAAAAAATAATTAATGTAATTAGGCAGTGTCCCTCTTCTCTACCTACAATAGTGAACCTCTAACATTATTTCCAAAAGCAAAAGAAATTTTTCACATACCCTCCCAAAACAACCAAATTAAAACTTCACTTAGATAAGTAAAAGCACTACAGAGAAAACTGTGATGAAAACGAAGACGCCAATTCTTTCACTAAAGGGGCAGCTACAGCACCCGATACCGAAGTTATGAACATAAAGTGGCCAAAAGTCATGTCTGAAAAAGAACCAATCCCCCAAGAAATACCAATTTGGCAAAGCGAATGCAACTCTGCATCCCAAGGCAAAACAGCACATGAATTAATTAATGCAGAAAACGGAAAAAATGTCTCGGTAACCCCGTTTAAATCAATTCATGTCTGCCTATGGTCCCTTCCCCATCTATTACTATAAGAGAAATTTAAGCTGTCTTTCTTAGACAACTACGTTTGCCGCAGAGCATTGCTCTTCTCATGTATGTTATCCGTCTCATATCCATATCACAGTGTTAGACAAACAGCGAACGAACGCGAGTTTTCAAAGATACGCTTCAAAACTTCAAGATTAGCAACATTGTCAAATACCTTTTGAAACAGGGTCCCCACTATACTGAGTTGTTAAGGGCGCCGAATATTGGAGTTTAACCCGTTTTCCAATTCTGGCGAACGGGCTGGCTGTATAGTTGGTTTTCAGGGTTTTCCTCATATGTAACTTGTACACAAGCAATTTTTCCTTTAAAAGTCCTCCATGAAGTCATCCCTACCCTTAAGAAGATAATCTTCATATGATTTACCATAATTAAATAACCTTAACTTTCGAACAAGGCCAAGATACTTGTGAGCAATAACTGTTATGAAACAAAATATTTTAGCTTAGTGTATAAGGTCTTTCTCCCACTTTCTTCGCATGTCTTCGTGGTGTACTGGTAAGCACGCTGGTCGCGTATTCCACAGGTCCGTGGTTCGAGTCCCGACGAAGGTGCTGTTCCCTTCTACCCATCCAAATAGCCTAATAAATGTACACTGGCGCCCGAACTAAAAAGGTGGCGGATGATGATTCTCCACCACCAAGATTTGGCTCAAGACCAACTAAGACGTGATGCGAGTCCCGGCGAAGGCGTTGCTCATTTTTTCACAAATCCTGCTCTCAAAAATATCCTAATGTCTTTACAAGTGTACATACATTTCAAAATATTAACTGCATGAAAATGTTTTGAAAAGATAGCTTTACAGTCCAGAGAGAGAGAGAGTTCTATATCTTCCGTTCTACTGGACAACGAAATTCAAACTGCGTTCTCCATGTATCAAAAGCGCGACTGAGGATATATATTAGATTTATATATAGCTTTGTTCTAATATAGGTATTTTCACTGAAAATAGGACTTTTTCTGAAATAACATGCCAATTTTTCTCATATTTCGATTCTACGACTCAAATTACGCCTAAATAATAAATTTTGTAAAATTTGGTGCGAAATTTACGAAAAAATTCAAAAATTTAACTTGGCGCTTTTTTTTTTTTTTTTTCAGTTTGAGCCAAGAATAATTCACTTGGCGAACTTCTTAATATACGGCAACCTATTTTCCTTTCACTTCCATTGTGTAGGAGCGGGAAAAAGTCACATCGTTCCTACTTTCAAATAATTTTAACAAAGTGCGTAAACCACATTTTCGTTATTACCGCTTTCAACAAATATACCAAATTCAAAACGCGCCAATATATAAATTCTCGTATATCTTCGGAAATTTTGAATAAAAAGCTCCAATTTTTTGCAGGTATGCTTAAAAATACATCTACTTTAAGATGATTGTAAAACTTTTATAGGTTAATCAAAATATATTTCGAAAAATTTATAAAAAATTATTTAAAAATACAAAATTTAAAAATAAATCATAAAATATGGGCGAATTTTATTTGGAATGAACCTAAATTTCGAACTGTGTAGGAAGGAATTAAATAAGTTTCATAAAAAAAGGGATATTAATAAATACATACCAAACTGAATTAACACTGAGGAGCTGAAATTTTGAGAGCTAATTTTTTAAAAACTACTCGTGCGATTTTTACAAAACATGGGAGTTTGGCATAATTTGAGTCGTAGAATCGAAATAGGGAAAAAACTGGCATGTCATTTCATAAATAGTTAGATTTTGTGTCAAAATACCTATATTTGAACAATGCTTTATATAAATCTAATACTTGTCCTTAGTCGCGCTTTCGAGACATGAAAAACGCAATTTGAATTACGTCCATCGGCCCAGTAGAAGGGAGATACAGAACTGTCCTTTCCCCCCCGCCCGCTGTGTACATACAAGATGTAAGCAACATCAGTAGACACACAAGGTCATGCTCTTTCAAGGTAAAGCATTTCTCTTTCCGACGCTCGAGACAGTGACGTATCTTATCTATTTATTCAGACTTACGAGTCAAGAACGTCGATATCACCACACTAGTTGACAAAAATAAACCTTATAGAACAGTCATCTTGAGTGTAATAATAAAGCGACGGCACAATCAGAAGATGCAGCTGCAATAATCTACGAAATCAACAGCATGCAAGATTTTGAAAAAAAAATTAATTTACATCATCACCTGCTTGTTGACGAGTAGAAACTCTGTGTCATCCTGATGCTTCAGCGCTTTCTTGGTGAATTCGCAACTGGAATTTAGAGTTCCTAAACAATACTGTAACAGGTTCTTCTGTTGGTCCAACACGTGTCGTTTGGCAGCATATGTTTCGTCGAGACTTTCCAAAATCTGGCCGCGTCTCAGGTGCACGGCATCCGAAAGTAGCTTGAAACAGTGTTCAATTTGCGCAGTTGCGGCTTCGTGTCGGTCTTCTAGGTTGGTCGCGACGTCTGAAACCAGCCCCAGGGCTTTTTCCACGACAGGGATCTGGAACGAGGTGAGAGATCAGCCGGCTAGAGTAACATCGCAGCACCACAATAAACAAAGGTTTTTTATTAGTATTACACAGAATTCGAGAAGTTTTAATCTACAAGTGTGTCGAATGACACTAATTTGTTAGCTCTTAATTTTGTTAACCAGTTTACGTTTCATTATTCTCATTTATTTCTATGTCTACTATTATTGCTTCATTTCAGTCGTTACCAGAAGATGACATTAGTAAAGTATTTACCCGAACAGAGGCTGAGCGTAGCATAGAAAACATTGAAACACTGGTAGTTCAATCGGATTTTATCGTTGATTACAGTAAAAATCTTACTGCATGGACATTCCGTAAAATTCCTCATACGTAACGGGTCAGGTTTCTTTCCCAATTTCTTCATGACAGCATTCCTTCGGCAGACACTTCTAATGCGTTTATTTAGTGAAAATTTATTTAATAATTTATTTTTAAATAATAATTTATTTAGTGAAAAGTAAAATGCTAATTAAATAAAGTAGTAATTACGCCTCATTTCAGAGAATCCTCCTGAAAAAGTGTTCAGTCGTTTATCAAGAAAGACAGCTCCGAAAGTTCGCTATATGTAAGAATGAGGCAAATAAGTTTACAGTTTGCAGAGAATTATTATGCAACTGTTGTTGGTACGTGAATTTTCTAGCAAAATTATTAGTTCGTATCGGTGAGAGTATACGTTATAAGTTCTTTGCTTCATAAGGTTAAAAATCCAAAAGTTTTGTGGTAATGTTTTAATCCTGAAAGTATGGGCAGGTTCTTTATCCTAATAATAATCTTTTCATTACTTTTGAGGTTCCACATAGGGTAAAGGCTAATAAAATACATATTACAACTGCCTTTTAATTTCGTCAATTGCGATAGTATTTTGCTTTGAGCTGCCAATCATCAGTAACCTACCACGAAACAGCTTAAAACTTTAAAATAAATGTATCGTTTAAAGACTAAAATTCAGAAACATGTTAGAAAGTTTCTATTATCGTCGTTGCCAGAAAGCATAAATTTTGTTAGCGTAATGAGCAGGGTGTGATATTTAGAATTAGAAATGCCGGAGCCCTTCGGAAAGCCACCAAGATGGAAGGAAAAAATAAATAAATAAAATAACTAATAATTAAAATAATATGATTGAATTTAAATTCAATAAAGATAAGATCAAGAGATAAATAAAAATTTAATATACTATTAAATTAATGATAAGCAGTTAAATTAAAAAACAAAATATCGGACTTTGTCTTATTTGGGATTCTGGTTGATATTACAGTTTCACTCAAGAACTAAGAAATAGCTCAACCGTCTTCCAATTAAATTTAAGTCCTAAATACAAGGTATAATGTACTATTTCAACAGATGATAAAAATAAAAAACCATTACTTTCTCGGCACATCAATGAAAAAAGTAAAATATTAAAGCGTTTCTAATAAGAATAGGCAGAATGTTAAACAATATGAGAATATGGAAGGAAATCTTGACGAAGAAATGCAGCTTCAAAAATAAAGAGAGAAGAGTTCAACACTTTCTGATCCAGATTTCCGTCCCCAGTATATTGCTTACATCATCCAAAAAGCATCATCAACTCTGTCGTAGGAAGTCACTAGCGTTGGACGTGTATGACCAGAATGATCATTTTTGGTACTTTCGGAAACGAAAAATTTAACCGCTCTCATAAATTCATTGTACTTCCAGGAAAGCTTTTGACATGTAGGTGAGAGCTTCTCTTTCCTTAAAAGTTTCATCTGTATCAGTTTGTTCCCCAGGGAAAGACAGGCGTGCATTCTGAAGTTAGCATGGATTTTAAGGCATATTTAGTATTCAAATAAAACTTCTCTGGTGAAATTATGTTGAGATAATTCTGAATCGAATCCGTCATGAATAATGTCATTTCAGAATTAAAATCCTTCTCAGCATTTAAAACGACGCATCTAGAAATGTAAATATTCCTAACACTATATTTTAGTTAAAGTACCGCAGCTCAAGAATGAAAAAAAAAAAAAAAAGTTCAGAAAGACTCCAAAAAAATTGAAAATTAACGACTACACTTTTATAACCTATGAATGCAATTATGAAGTTCATTTATTAACTTACCAGAAGTCTGAGATGAACGAATGATGCAAAATTTATGTTTATGAGTCAATAATCTGAAGTTTTTTGCACCAGTTCTCGACAATTCTAATTTACAACTGATTAATCATGAATCAGAAAACAGAAGATCAAATAAATTCATACTTCCCGAATGAACAACACACTTATCAAATAAAATTAGTTTGTAAATGTTTTCCTTAAAAATAAAAAATAACACGCTATATATCCATATAGAGACTGAAGTTCTTGAAATCTTTGAGACTAGACTACACTTTCAGATAATATTATTTTTAGTCCAAAGGGGCAATTTGCCATGAAGGACTATTATTTTCGTTTCTGCATTTTGCGTTGATTCACTATAAATGCCCAATTAACTTTTCAAATTGTTGCCACCAAATGTTATCACTCTGTATTATATTTAAAGAAATTAAATAATGAAGAGTCTGCATAAATGTATGCATATTTCTCCAAATGTGATAAAACAGCGGCACCTAGAGCCATCCAATTTTGAATAACGCGCGTTTCCACCCGAATATGCTCACCTGGAAGTCCAAATTTGGAATTTGGAATTTGTTTTATTATCTATTTCATATTTTGTAAAACATTAAAGAGCTTTTGATGAACAAACTCAACGATTTAAAAGCGAGCAATGGCAACACTCTATGGGGGAAACCAAAACCCTTTTTATTTCCAGCGCGTGGAACTATGTATCGGAAATTCGAAAGATATGTTCTTTTTAAAATTATTTTGCGATATTGCTGTTGAACTGAATTTTATGGTTTAAGTGCGAAGAACATGATATTTTAATAAATAAAGGTAGCACACAAAATATGGAAAAATTGCCCCTTTGGAAGTAATTTAAAATCTGAAACCTTTCAGATTATTCTTTTTTATTGCTACTTTAAATTTTATGTCAAAACTTGAAAAGCACTCTTCCGCCCTTTTCAATAGTTTAACTCACCAAAGATGCAAAACGTAACCCTTCAGTAATCGACAATAATAACAAGTTTTTTCACCGTACTCTAGAAACAAGTATCGTAACTTTTAAGTCTTCCCCCTCATCTTCCTCAATCCCTCCGTGGGAATACGGGATTATAGGTGACAGAAGCCAGAAGTCTAATTTGGAAATCTCAGCGGGCTACTCGAATAATTTCCTGATAGACTATAAGCAGTTCCTCGACAATTAGTTGTAAAAAAACAACCATTACCTCACGTGCCAAACGTTTGTAATTTACACTTAAAGATGACTATGAAGTAGTTGTAATGCATGTGATAAACATAGGATGAGAAGTTTCATATGAAATCCAAGATCATTACTATCTGATGTTTTTTTCCGCTTAAATTTAAGTTGTTACTTTGTAGTGTCCATGTATAACGTTATTTATTCTAGTTTATGTTTTGTTTAGTCTGAAAAACTGTTCCAAATTTGCATTGTTGCAGTCAGGTCTTGACTTCAGTAACAAGACAGGGCTTTGTTTCAAAGTGATCTAGGCTTTTAGTCATTATCGTTAAGTTATCAGAGCATCCCAAAACTCTGATTTACCTCTCACAAATTTTGTTCAGAAAAGCAATGAAATTGGGAGTTGGAGGCCCTAAAAAACCTACAAAAAATGCCTAAAATTTACTTATCTCCACTTCGTATAAGCTCAAATTATTTGCTTTTTGAGAAATAATCGCCAAATGATCAATTATATGGCATTTTTTGAAGATGACCATTATAAAGTTTAAAGAAACGCGTATAATTTAACAAATAATAACAGGAATGACCTTGGCCTCCACCCTGTCCAAAAGATCATTGAGCAATCCTTTTTGCTCTACCATGGCTTCTTTCAGGCGCGTCGTCAGGTGGCCACTGTGTTCTATGTCGGTGCACGTGACGCAGATGGCCGTCTCGCAGTCTCTGCAATAGAAACGCAGCGTCTGTGCGTCGTGTTTGGGACACATAAGAGCTCCCTTCTTTTCCTCTTGGAGGGCCAGCTCGCTGAGGGATAGAAGACGATGTGTCTTCGTCTCATCCTGGGACTGGTGGCGCTTCGAACATACATCGCAGAAAAAGCCCTCGCAGATGGAACATTTAGCAACAGATGGCTGCTGCTCGCACCTGCAACGAATATTTTGAACTTTATGCATTTATCGTAGTAGTAATAACAAGCCGTCTTAAAACAAAGCATTAAATGTTTGCATAAAATTTGGAAACATAAGTTTAATAAGCTCATTTCATAGTAAACGAAGAAACAGTAGAAATTTTAACAATCTTGATCGATAATAATCTTTAAGGCTATTTACTTTAAATAAATTATAAGCTCTGTTATTATGTGGGTAGGTAACGAAAAATCGCTCGCGTTCCACTGACCGTGAACTGAGAGCCTTTTGTTAATTGGAAACTGAAATTAGAAGCTTTGTACTGACAGAAAAATTCTAACTGTGAATTGCTGGTGACATTAGATAACTCTTGAAATTTGTTCGCAAGCTAGCAAATCTTCAGTTTGCGTTTTGTAAATTATCTTAAGTAGCAATGTGACAATTGTCTTAAATTTTGCTTATACTTAAGCTTAAACTAAATACTGTTCTACCTACCTTTCCATTTATGTTATATGTATCCGCTTAGGCCTAGAAGGTTGCACAAATGCATAAGAAAGTTTAAAACTAGCGAAGGCTGAAGCTGACTAGTAGAATTTCTAATAATAGCTATATTTCTGAAAATTAAGCAATGAACTTATTCCTATCTTACACTAGTATGTCTTCCATCAGAGATGGTATGATACACAAGATGACGCATCAGTTACCTTTGGCACAAAGAAGGATGGTCCAAAACCTCCATGAGGCTACTGATGATGAAGTTGGTCTGCAGAGCCGGTATGCCTTGCTTCGGAAGAATGGACTGTTGGCGACAAAGCGGGCAAGACAATGTCAGGCTCTCTGCTGGCATAGACGTCACCAGGCAGCGTTCACAGAACGTGTGTAGGCAAGGAAGGACCTGAAAGGGCATAAATACGATCTCCATAGAGCAAGTACATGACAATAAATTACAAGCTGATCCAAATGTCAGTAAATATTAAAAAAGTACATTTTTCAGAAACTTGCAATACATTTAAATGCAATTCGCATAGAGGCACATAAAATTAGAGATATTTTAAAGAATTTTACTATGCACATTTTTCAAGTATATTTACGTTTAGCAGATGTTTCAGATACGGGAAAATATATCATGGAAGTGTTAACAGTAGAACGAGTACCATTTGGGATTGCCTGATGAAGTACAGTTGACGAAGCATTATTATAACGATACGCATTATCTACAATTCTCAGGTATTTCCCTCAATTCTAGAATAAAAGACAAATGATCGTTGCAGGATGAAGGAAAATATTAAAAATTTGAATTTGAAAATTATTTGAGCAATCTTTCACGAATAAGAAAACTAGCGATTCCAGTTCCATTTGCAAAGATATGAAAATTTTCATTTGTAGATGGACTAGATGTATTTTTGTAATATTTTTTTACGATCTATGTATAATCGGCCCCATGCAGCTTTTTTCCGCAGTTAATCTTTTCCTAATATACTGATGACGTTTCAATACGCAAGCACGTAATTAAAGTTACATGTCGAGCTGTCATTTCATATAGTATTGTTTAGGGAATTAATTTTCGTAAAAACCACAGCAAAAATTCAAACTCTTTCTAAACTTACACGTAATTTGTATTATAGTATAGATAAAGTATTGTCATTGTAATTAAAAATGCACGTTATAAAATTGCTCGACCGCTTTTCCTGTAATTTTATGCATTTCTGTGTTGATTTTTCTTGAACATTGCAAGTTAACTGAGATAATACCTATTTTAGAGGTAAAATAAAAATATAAATATATACTAAATTTTGGAATATCCTTTAAGAAAGACGTTTAAATATAAACTTCTTGAAAGAAATTAAATAATACATGCTAGCTTTTAAAATTAAGCAGAATTCAACAAGATTAACGCTGATTATTATATATAAATGCATTTCACGAGTAGTCAGAAAAAGATCCCCCTTCGTCAAAAGAAAAGCGCTCTGGGCCATTTTGCCAGAGAATGCCACTTGATTAGCAAAATGAAATTAAGTAAATTACAACAAAGGGAGTAATCATAGTAGAGCAAGCAAAACAGAAAGAAAGGAACTGAGATTACAAGATAAGGCGTTTTACAGCACACTGGAAAAAACTATTTGAATTATTTATATTTATATATTTCATATTATATATACTATTATTATTAATTATTTATTATTATTATTATTATTATATAAAATTATACTATTTTAATTAACATGATTGAGCCCACAGCCCATCCAGATAATTATATCTTCATTTTCTGCTTGCTAAATACTTGTTTCCTGTACTAAATAAAGAAGGAAGTTTTATTTTTTATCGTATTTCAAATCATTAGAAGACATACAGTATAATTTTGTTATTTTGTTTTCCTACACAAAACGATCACACGATTTTTGACAAAATTAAACAAAAAGTCCCCCTCCTAAACAGTGTTTGATTGACCTGTTTTTTTTTTTTTTTAAATAAGCACTTATTAAGGTTAAGAAAAAAGATTACACATTTATTAGAGAATAACAACAAGGCAACAAGAATCGGAAGTAATTTTGCAATAACATTTGCACAATACCCCTACTGGAGATGTTAAGGTAACAAGAATCAGAGATAATTTTCATTAATTTGCTGCAGCATTTACATTATACTGCATTTAAGTAACATATAAATAAATAAATAAATAAAAAAAAATATATATAAATAAATAAAGCAAGTAAATTACTAAAATGCGTCATTTTAGTTGCTCTAGAAATAAAAATGAGCGTTTCGAATACTTAGATATTTGTGTACATAAAATCCTACTTTTAAAATAATTAATAACATAGGTTCACGAACTGCAGAAATTTCTTAGGAAATTTTACACCAAAGATTTAAAGTTTTCTTCCACTAAACAGTATGAAAAATTTAATTTTCTTCATACTTTAATAATATTCGTAATTTACTATTTAATAAACATTTGTTCTAAAATATAATTTAATAAATACGTAATTTACTATTTAATATCGTTATTAGCAATTAGAAGACCTTTTGTGCGAAGCATTGAAACATACTTTCCCCAACAGATGGCAGCATCAGCAAAAAAAAATCCCGCATCCAAAAATATTTGTTGGTGCTGCCATCTATCACAACAATATTTGGTTTGTAGAGTTGATGTGCTAAATTATTTTTGGACTTTTAAATAATCTTCGAATGCATCTATTTTTTAACAAACAGTGCAGTGGATCTTATAATTAATGTGTGGCTCAAAATGAATTTAGATTTATTGGAACAATAATTTTAAAATTATTGCAATTCTCATTTAGTATCTGTGACAAATAAACTTCAAACTTTCTTCATGGAACAGTGCTATAAATTAAATATGCAACAGAGTTTATATTATCCAAATAGCGATTAATCGATGAATTTTTTCTTGTCAGATATTGGTACCATTCCAGGAAAAATTCGAATTTAATACTTGGGTGTGGTGAGCGAAATTTTAGGAAATCCTCCGGCTTCCTAGTACTCGATAGAATATTTACGTACAGTGAAATACGTTTAAAGCGAAAACGCTTAAGATGAAATATCGGTTAACACGAAACAATACAAAGGTCCCGACAAATTACTATGTATTTTCATACTTTTTTTTTTTTTTCTTTTAACACGAAACGAAAATCGCTTAACACGAGACTGGGAATGAACCAAATACGAGAAACACCAGCCGCGCAGGCGAGATGTAAGAAGGGTGCGAAATAAAAGAGAGATGATTTCACATCTTTCGTAGAAAGGAGGCTATCTTGGCTATGAAATACCCTCGGAATAGCCTGTGACACGATCCAATTTTGTTTATTTAAGCTACTTTCACCCTCCACCCCTACAAACATCTCACCTCCAATCAGTTGGCTTTGAAATTCGGTGACGAGTACATCGCAGTGTGTGTAAAAATCAGTGACTTTGGTTCGCGCCAAAAGAAATGGAGAAGGAGGATATCGAAATTGAGCCGATACTTAATAAAATGTTTGAGAAAAGTTTCTGTATTAGTGGACTGTTCTACTGAATCATCGGAAGAATTCGTTGCAGTAGATGACGATAATGTGTGTACAGCCCCAATTGTGGCAGAGAGAGACAGTCTGAAGTTCGTTCAAAGCTCAAAAAATATCATTGATACAGATTCCGACGACGAAAATGAAATGAATAATGCAGCTCCTGTTCCCACGTCATCCGATGAGGAACATCATGAAAAGTATGCGCAGTTCTTTAAACGCACATTTCAACGGTGAAATGAATAATAAAATGGACAACATCGAACAATTTGTTGGCAATTTGATGCCAAAAAAAGACAATGCAAACAAAAATATCAGATTATTTTCCAAAAACTGAAGAAATGTTTTGTTTTTCAAAAAACTTCAAAATGTTGTATTAAATTCTTGTGGATGTTTTTCTTTCATTGATTTTTATTAAATACATGCATATTTACGTACCTATGTAAATAAAATGTACTCTAATAAACTTAATTTTGTTGAATATATGGTTTTTTTGGCAATATCCTTTAACACGAAATTCTTTTAACACGAAAAAATATTTCAGTCCCCTCAGTTTCGTGCTAAACGATTTTCACTGTATTTTGCAGTCGATTATTTTCGATAACGTCGCCAAACAACCTAATTTATCGCCAATAAAACTTAATGTCATAACACATTCATAAGAAATAGAGCTTCTATAAGAAGGGGGAGGGGGAGCGCATGCCGCCATTTTATGCTAAATTTTTACGCTTTTAAATTTTACATAAATATGCACCATCGAATCTCACTAAGTAATCAAAACATGGTAATCACAGCGCAGTGCAAATCAGTTACTAGGCGGGGTTTAAAATTAAAAGTAGGTTTTGTTATACCTTTATGTCATAAACTCTTTTTTGAAATACAAACAGTGCAAATTTAGTTTTTGTAAAAATTCAAACTACGTTCTAAATAAAAAAAAAAAGAGTAAAAATAATTTTTTACTCTAAATTAACATTATATAACAGTTTAGTTCTCTCAGCATTATCTTTCTAAATCTGTTAACGTAAGCGAGAGGCAGTAATCAGTAACAAAAAACCACTCAAAACTGTAACCGATACCATGACGTTTAATTCATCGATGTGAGGAGAAGTTGCTTAAAAATGGCGGAATGCGTCATCTCTCTCTTACCGAGACTCTAATACAAACTTTGATTTGATTTTATGTAATACTGATCTTCAGTAAGCCAAACCAAGTTTTGTGATGAAGTTATAAATTAACCGCCATTTGTCTACTTTTCTCTTGCAAGAAAAGAATTAAAATTTGTAACGTGCTTTCTACAGAACAGCAATAAGAGGAGTATTTTTAAAGTTACGGACCTGGTTACACTTATATGCATACTCAAAACATTAAAAGACAGCGAAGTTCACCAAAATAGCGCAATAATTCGTAAAAATCGTGCAATAAAAGACATCTCGGAACGGCGCGACACTACTTAGATTTGTATTTAAGTGAATTTATGAAACGTCGAGTTCATAAAGATGGGGACAATTTAACTTTTTTTATTTAATGTTCCACTAGAAATATTTGACCACCGAAATGATAGGCACTACCTTTAACGAATTTGTTTGTCAGATAATCTCAAAACTTGAGCTCGTAAGTTTTTAATATGCCGTAACTGTAACTTTGCAGCTGTTGATTATCTAATTAAGTAAAGACCTATCTGTTACCACTTAACTAAATGCCCAGCAATATGTTTCTTCATATTCCCGCCGGATCCGTTAGCGCAGTTTTGGTGGGATCTCCACCAACCTTCAGGTTCGGCGGAAATAATTCTTGGTTCTTTAAGATTTGTCCCAGTCAATCTAATATTTCCAGTCTCTTTACTTCATATATGCTTATTTTATTCAAGCAGATTCAGTCTTGGGATTTGGACGAAAAAATTTTATTTCGAGTCCGTCGCACTACTGTTCTAACACAACATCCATCACAGGGTATACTGCGCCCCGCCTAGGAGACCAGCTTAGCAAAGAATTGACCACACAGTGCACAGCCGCTCTAACCTTTCTTCTACTGCCCTCCTAGATTCTTCTAATTTCGGTATTATTACTTTTACTTCTACTTTCTTCTACTGGGAAGCACCTCCATGTTGCCGCTTTCTGTTGTGTTTTTGAGTTTCTTTATATACAATTCTAATTATTTTATTTTAAAAAAAGCAATTGGTATTTTGATAATGCCTCAGTGTCTATTTATATTTTGTTGTTCATAGGTACATTTTTTATTCCTTTCACAGGGGATCCTGTTGGATGTATGTATACATATTTGATTTCAATAGTTTTGGTATATTTCTGTTCAGTCATATGCCATGAGCTGCATAGTAATTTCCGAGATTTGTTGTCTTAATTGCTTCACACTCAGGATATACCTCGTATCTTCCGGTGTGAGTGGCTGCCCGAGTTTGCAATGATTTTCTTTTGTGAGTTGATAGCTAAACTGTAATGCTTGGAATCGACAGCTAAATTTACAATGCTCGAGCTAATTATGCCTTATAAACGCAAATGAATCGTGATTTCAATTACAGGAAAGTTAACAATCGCTCATTGTTTGAAAGAAAGTGAAACACTTAAATCCCTGTGCGACGGATTATTACATTTTAAATTCAACATTTATGTGTATGTTTTAAGGAAAAAAAAATATACATGCCTACTAAAGACTGAAACTTATACTAGAGACTATAAGGTATTTCTCCCTCCCTTCTGCGTGCCTTCGTGGTGTAACGGTAGCACGGTGCATATTCAAGAGGTCCAGGTTCGAGTCCTGGTGAGGGCATTGCTCATTTTTCACGCCTCCTACTTCAAAATTAAATTAATATCTCTTCAGTGGCGCCCAAAATAAAAGATGGTGGATGATGATTCTTCACCACCAGGATCTGGCGATTGGGTCCCCTAATCTCCACTCGCCCTTTAAAAGGGGGCGTTGCCTTCGTGGTGTTAGGGTAGCACACTCGGCGCGTATTCAAAGTCCAGGTTCAAGTCCCGGCCAGAGCATTGCTCATTTTTCACGTCTTCTACTTCAAAAACAACCTAATATTTCTACAGGACTGAAACATATACTCCTATCTTTTATCATATGATGAACAGTGCAGTCACTGTTAATGCTAACATGCATGCCATCCAATGAAAAATCAAATATAATCGAAAGTAAAAAATTGAGAATTACTACATAGGTTTACAGTCTTCAGAAACTGGGAAATGTAAAGCTCTGTAGATCGTCCTCAAAGCAGACAAATGTATAAAACATGCTACATTTCAATATTTACTGCAATAATTGAATGCGATGGTTCAAAATTCATAAAAATGATTATTTCATAAAAACGAAACCATGCGACACTGTGGATCACTGTACACTTGGAAAATTTCATATTCGATTTCGAGGCTTTTGATTTCAAAGCCCCTTTCTAGTAATACGGTAGAACTTTCAGTGAGCAAGATTTTTTAATTTCATTTGGAAAGAATTTATTATATTTCATTCCGTTAGAAATTTAATTTGAAAACCAGTTTTAATATTTCCAAGAAATCATTTAATTTCCTAGACACAAGAAAGGGAGTAGTTAATACGTAAGTATGCTAGAAAACTTACTTTTGGATTCTCGTATCTGTCCAGACAAACTCCACATTTGAGAAACTGGGAGGAAATCTGCCTAACTGCAGGTGATGTCACGCCGGACATAACATCTGTAGCAGTCCCAGTGTAAACCTGCAAAGAAACACAGATTTCTCAGACGAGATAGCCAGAACTAAAATTTCCTTTCATGAATTTTATTAGATAATGGCAAAACACTTTATGGCTACCTTCTTAAAGTATGAGATGCTTTCTCGGAGGACCTTTCTAAAAATATTATTTCAAAGCGAAGCAGTACCACTTCATCGCCAGGTGAGTTTAAGCGTATAGTCGATTATACGGATTTCCAGTTATTTTTGTGGATCAAGTGAATTAACTAATGTTTACTAATGTGTTTTGACATTAAAAAAATTTTTAGTGTAAAATGTGGGCCAATATAAAGTTTCGCGCAATGGCAATATTTAGCAAGGCACCTGAATGACAAACGCACAACAGTATTGCATAATGTAACATAATGTAAAAAATTGTGAAAGGTCTCCTTTAAATAGGGTTTTTTGTTCGGTATAAAATCCCCTGTTGCGCATTACTTAAGTAGTACATATTGTTTTAAATTTATGTAAGTATTTATTCATTTGATGACACTCATTAATCTGGCAAGTTAATGTACTGAGATCTATAGGATTCATTTCGCCTGAGGGATAGAGTTCTTTATCGCAAACAGAAAGTCGATGACGGAAATAGATGACAACTTGTCGTATATCGTGCCCCTGGCGTTTTATCAAACTTTCACAGTTTAGGTGAAATACACCATAAAGTTTGTAAACGTCTCTTCTGGGACAATGCCAAAGCAGATGTTGAAAAGTGCTGCAAATCCTGTGATACGTGTGAAGCTTGAAAAGGTACGTAGATGCGTACACGAAGAAGATTGCAGCATTACAATGTAGCGTCATTAAAAGAAAGGACCTCTATCGATATTCTCGTTCTTTACCTCACAAAACTAAAGGTAGCAATCACATCGTAGTTGTTATAGACTATTATAGCAAACGGCCGAAAGCTTATGCCATCCTGATCAAGAAGCTTCTACCGTCACAGAAAAATGGAATTTTCGATTTTGGAATGTCTCCTCATTCTGATCAAGGAACAAACTTCATATCTGATATATATAAAAAAGTCATATGAAGTCATGTGATGTATACACCACATGACTTCCTTGTACGGAATATTAAATTATATGCGTCTTTTTCATCCATTTCATTTAAATTTTTTAAATTGAATTAAATCTACTTCGTCGAAAGTGCATAAACCACAACAGAATAAATGCGCTTTAAAAATTCACTATATTTCACCATAACGATACTGCTATTTTCACCACTATTATTATTTTCACCATAGCAACACTCTGCCCTAGGTTCACTTAACAGCGTTACATCTCATTCCTTTATAACTGAGAATACAAAAAAATTATATCATATGAAGAATTATCTAATCGTTGCCACATGTTCTATTCAAATACTGTAATAAATCTAAAACGATGTATAAAAGAAATTAAACAAATAAAAACTAAACAGTTTTTCGCAGACGATTCAGCGTCATTTACCTAATGCGCATGCGCTTCTCCTAAACATTCTCCTCTGTCCGAAACTGACTGGCGACAGTATTTTCTGCTAATATGAAAGACTTATTTCCTCCAATTTCATTAGAGATGTATTTCTCATTCAATTAATTCAGTTCTCACTTCGCGGCAAGGCAAAAATAATAAAAACACAAAATATCTTCATTAAAAATTTAAAAATATAGAAAAACATAAAACACCAAATACAGTAAAAAAAAATAAACAATTTTTTACAATTAAAATTAGTTGCTATGCAAAAACAAGCTATTCGGCCAGCGGGCAAGAAGATAGATTTTTCGGTACACAAAACTGAAAGTTTACTTTTGGTCTCACTCGGGAAAAAGACATTGTAGGCGTAGAAACTGATTTAATTTGTTGTGGATGCTATGCTGAGTCAATAAATGGGATAATTTAATATCTTAAATGATAATTCCAGAACGGATTAATTTAATTCGTAATAATAAAAGAAAACATTACTTTGCTTGTAATAATAAAAGAAAACATTACGAAGCTTAGTTTCTCTAGATTAGCAACAAATCCACTATTCTGTTAAGTTTCAAATGTAAACAAATATGGTTGCTATGGTAAACAAAAGTTAGGCTTAGCCGCACCTGAACAACTTTTAAATTGTTGATAATTCTACAACTCTAACATGCAAGTTAACTAAAGGTATAAAAACCTTAACCGGAAGATAAGAACAACATAATTCAATAATTTTCAAAGCAAAAAATGCACAATATACAGACATATAAGAATGAAGAAACTGAGCTCACTGAGCCGAGTAACAAAGTGGATATATATATATATATATACATAGATTTATATATTTTTGGTGCGGCCGATAGCTACCAAAAAGGGAGGTGCAAATTTACATGTTATAGCAGTCCCACATACAAAATTGCACGTTCTGAGGCTATTCGTCTTTCAGTTCTGCGAGATATATACATACATACGTACGTACAGAGCCACAAAAAAAAAATCTCTTCTTAATCCATTTTAAATCAGTTTTATAATTGGTTTGGGGGAAAAGATTCCTTTGCTTTGTCTTTAAGCACAGATGTCACGCAAAAACATCGTTAAATTGCATTCAATAGCGATCAAAATGGATATTTCGTTGAATTATGGTACGTGGAAGTTTTCGTGATTACAATACTTTCTTTACTTCCTATAAGGAAGTAAGAAAACAGGGTACAATTCTTAGTATGGAAAAGAATCAAACCGCTCTCTTATATCTACAGTCAGATGGCATGTTGGAGAGATTTAATCAGACTATATTGAACCATCTCTCTATATTCGTATCTGCAAGAGTAAACAAAACTGGGATAAAAAAATTATCTTTATTTCTGCTAGCGTGCAGAACTACTGATCATGAGCATACAGGATTTCGTCCATCACAGTTGATTTTAGGCCATGGTCTTCATCTGCCATGTAACTCTGCGTGCATGTTTTCACCGCCTGAGTAATATACATTAAGAAGACGTTCATTGATTCGCCGAAAGGTGGATTTACATAGCGGCAGAAAGGCGGCTGTGGTAACCACGAAATACGGTAATTACCACGAGAACGAACAAGAAACCCTTGGAAGGAGAACCATGTTTGATTCTGTAACCGAAGCGTCGTTGAAAGATCTCTTCCAAGTCACAGGTACCGTAAGAAAAGCCTTTTCGACTCATCAAGAAACTGAACTACTTAGCGGTGCGTATACAAAGAATTCCTGCTTCTAAAACTAGTGCACTGCGATAGACTTGCACTTGCTATGGTAGTGAGGTAAGTTATTCCTGATCTTGGGAACTGCACTGCTTGGGACATGAAATCTTTAAAAGGGGAGGAGGGCGATGTTGTAAATATTTTTGTTTCTTTGATTATATTTTGTTTTATAATTATTTTATAGTGTTACATATTATGTATTTTATGTTATAATTTTGACGCCGCACCGGGATAATGGTTAACGACGCTGACTGCCGTACCGAAAGGCCCGGGTTCGAATCCCGGAGAAGGCAACATCGATGTTTATAAATGTATAGTGTCTGAGAAGCATCTAAGAGCGAGATATACTAGCGTCGTATATAACTAAATATACGACGAGCAGAAAGTCCTCTCGAGAGGTCGATGGTAAGGGAAGAGGGGTGGGAAACCTACGAGCTCGTCCCCTCGGAGTTCTCTCCATCAAAATTGGGGGAGGGCAGAACTTCGTAAAGTCGTACTGTCACCTGTAGAGTGACCGAAGCTCTTGTCAACGACAGGCGCAATCTTGCTTTCCTTGCCACGATGAATTTCGTGGGCTTGTTGTGATGTTAGTGTCCGACAAGTAAAATAAGTCACAACAATATATTATAATTTTTTATATATGTTAGTTTAATCTAACTTGCGGCCATGTTTTTTGCTTGTAAGAGTTTATTTTCTGCAATACGCTACAGATCTAGTAATTCTGAACCGACTAACGTTTAAATTGCGAAGGCAGCTCATTTGCAAGCTGAGATACAGGCAAAAACTCTCCTGATAGACCTTTACGATATTTTTTGTCGTCTAAGAGTAGAAGCCCTTAGGAAAGACCTATTCCAAAGTTTCCAGAAGTGTTGAGCAGCCCTATATCTATGGCCGTTGAAGCGAAGAGTCAGTAGTTCAAAGATTTAACGAACTAACACTGCGCGAGTACACTAAGGTGTTGCTCATGATTATTGCTCTAAAGTTTACTCTGTTAATGATATCGCTGATCTGCGATATTCCTCACGTTTTAAGGAGAATTTGCCTTACCTCTGTTTTTCTCCTTGAGCTCTTAATAGCTATTTAATTTGGTGTGAGCTTTCTGTGCTACTTATTGCAGTAAAATATCAGTTTCTTCCTGACTTTTTTCTCACATAATTATGAAAGAGATCCCTATTAACCGGTAGACCACAACAATATTAAACTTACAGAAGGGGGTAGGGGAAAAGGCACAACCCAAGTATCCGGACGGATTTAAGTCCTATTTAGAATAACTGTGTAGAGACATTAGGTCGTCGAGAGCCTAATGTCATATTGCAAACATTCTCCTAAACTTAAAAAATGCGGTCGTTTAAAATCGTGTTGATCATTCTGAGTCACCGTCCAAAATAGTTGACGGCCTTCAGCATTTTAAACTCATGAAAAACAGTTCTAGGTTTCATTTCAAAAAGCGCGTTTCAATCCATCATTGCTACCCAAACAATTACCAGCGGTCAATTTCTGAGTCATTCATATCATTCTTTGAGTTGGATAATTGAAGTTGTACAATGGTTAATTAGGGTGCATCGCTGCCCACCTTTTTTTCTTAGAAAGTTTCCTTGCTGTCTGACAAATATAGCACGAAATGCTGGAATCATTATTCTGGGCGGAATACAGCCAGACTCCGTGACTTCCGAAAAATGATTTTTAAAAGAACAATTTACACTTTCCATTGCCTGGCAAGAAACAAAATATTTGTTTTCGCTGCTTCTTGTTCCTTTCCGAGTCATGTGACTGGGACGGAATTGGAGCCTTGATGGGCTTTCCGTGCTCTTGCGAATAGAATGGCTACATTTTTCCCCGTATCCCGCCCACATTTTTCTAGAGTTCAAGGCTGGATCGAATTCATTATCGTTATTAAAACGCAAACGACAGGCGGCTCGCTTCCGTTTGCTCCCGTTCCGCACGATGTGCCAGCATTCTCTGAGAACTCGAGTTACTTTCCCTGAGACTGCCATTTGTTACTCTTAATTTATGATTCTCAGAATTAAAATATTTCTTAGGCTTTTCTCAAGAACGTAAAATTGCCATAAATGTAGTTTTTAATACGACAAACTATAATAATTGCTGATGTTTATTAAGAGTTTCCAAACCAATTATTTTAAAATTTATCACTGTCTCTCCGATTCTAATTTCATACGCATCCTTCTAAAACTATCTCCTTTCAAAAGAAATTAACAGCCCCCCTCCACATAAAAAATAAGGTTTCAAAGCTGCGGTTTTACAAAGGAATCTAACAGCTTATTTTGTAGAGACATTAGGTTAATTACAAGCAGGAGAGATGAAAAATATGCATTGCCTTCGCCGGGGATCGAACCACGGACCTCTCGGTTACGCGTCGAGCATGCAGACCACTACACCACGAAGGCATGCGAAGAAGGCGGGAGAAATACCTTATATACTCCCCCTTTTAAAGGGCGACTGGGGTTTCGGGGACCCAATCGCCAAATCCCGGTGATGGAGAATCATCATCCACCACCTTTTTAGTTCCGGCGCCACTGTAGAGACATTAGGTTAATTACAAGCAGGAGAGATGAAAAATATGCAACGCCTTCGCCGGGAATCGAACCACGGATCTCTGAAATACCGGCTCAGTGTGCTGACCATTACACCACGAAAGCACGCTGAGAATGTGGGAGATATACCTTATATACTCCCCTTTTTAAAGGGCGACTAGGGTTTTAGGGGACCTAGTCGCCAAATCCTGGGTGTGGAGAGTCATCATCCACAACCCTTTTAGTTCGGGCGCCAGTGTAGAGACATTAGGTTATTTCGTAGCAGGAGACATGAAAAATATGCAATTCCTTCGCCGGGAATCGAACCACGGACCTCTCGGTTACGCGTCGAGCATGCAGACCACTACACCACGAAGGCATGCGAAGAAGGCGGGAGAAATACCTTATAATTTCACTAAACGTAATGGTTCTTTTTTTCGTTTGAAATGAACACCTGAATTGTAAGGTTATACATAATTTATACTTTATTTAGTTATTTTTAACCTTTTAGACTGCGAATGAATTATTCATCCATTATGTAATTTAAACTCCAAGAACACTTTTTAAACACAATAATAGTAAAATTGAAAGGAATGTTTATTTGTGTCTTGTTTTACAACTCAGGTTTAACAAAACATAAAATCACTGCTTGTTACCAGATTAGTAATAAAATGAAGTAAATATATACTAATGTCAAAAAGTAGAATTAAATACCCGGTAACCTGGCTCCTAATCAAGCGACTTTCAAACACACATATCAACAAAAATAAACAAAAGACAAAATTCACCAAAAAAAATACCACTACCCAATAGGGTGGAAGGAATATGAGATGAGATACTAGCGCCATTGGCTTAATTGCCAACTCTCTTTGTGAAAATTACATTTTTGCTCGCTATTTAAAAAACACATAACTTGTATTTCTGGCAGCGATGAGAGAAGTAGAAGTAAAGGATATATTTAACACAAAACATAACAGGTCAATTAAAATAAATCTTACAAAATGAGCCTGAATTCTCACTACAAAAAATTACTAGTTTTTGCTTGAAATTACAAAGGTGTAATATGACCGAGAGCCATTTTCTCTTGAAAAATCCTCCATGAACGTTCATCCGTCTACGTTCACGTGTTTTGTCATTCTTGATTAAATAGACAAGAAAGGTAAGTATTGCTTCTTAACAATTTTCGAGAATGAACCTAATCCTGCATTAAGGAAACTTGATTAACAAATTTATTGAAATCATACTTTGACAATTACTTAAAGTTTTGCTAAAAATTGAGCTTATTTTAAACGCTATTGTATCTTTCTTTTCAAATACACATATATTCGTTCCTACCAGAAGGTTACTCAAATTAAGAGCATCCGAAAGAAAGGTTAAAGGCTAGAGCAGAATGCGCTAGAGAAAATCTAAATGTTAACTGCGATTCCGGTCATATGGAATGAAAATCTGTGCCGTACTGTGTCTCTGGACTACAGCCAGTATTGAAAAAAAGACAATAGCATCTGTCGGAAGCCACAGCGATTTCCGTTTGTTGTTCGACGTTGGTAAACCACTTTACGGTGATTAGTTGATGGAGTAATCAGGCATCTCGTTTGAAAAAAATTGAGTTTGATAATTGTAGTATTGCCAGGCAGGTGGCCTAGTTTTAAATGTATTCTCGAGCAGAAATCCACCTTTTTCGTTTTACACTGTCATTTTAGTTGTTAATTCAGCAGGCGTAAACAAATGAAGATGTACTGAGCTTTAAATCTATGTTTATGTGTAATTTAATTCCAGTTAGGCTGGTAACTTGCTAGCATCAGTCTATAAGAAACTCTGAGTGAAATACTGTTAAGTGGACCTATGTTAAGAATAATTTAATAAACAAAATTCACCAGTCTGGGATGTATTTTCTGAGAAATATTAATAACAAAATCATAGGATTATTAGTCTTCGTGGTGAAATTTCTTTTCTTTTTCAAGCAAATGAAAACATGCTGCTAAAACATGTAAAAAAAAAGAAAAAAGGAAAAGGAACTCACACAGTGGATAGAATCATTAGGCAAAGATTATTTAGTATTAATTATTACAACAGAAACAAAAAGGAAACAAAACGGATGCAATCAGGGTATTTAAAATACTGATTTAACCTGATTGTTATCGGATGAGATCTCGCTTTGCGGTCGAGTGCTTCATCTCTTAATAGGAAAGTCGTGATCGAACAAATTATCATCCATCATATAAATTTTGCACGATTCATAGTAAAAAGAAAATTTCCGCTTAAATGTAGTCATTTCTCTCGGAGGAACAGGGTCATTAATAAACAAAACAGTATGCATTTTCCTCCTTTACCTAACACAGAAAAGGTTCTCCCCCTCCCCGCAAAACAACGAATTAGAAAAGTCTAGAACATCACAACTACGCGTTTTTATTTTACTAATGCCAAAAATTTTCTTAGATCCTTCCTGAATTTTTGGACCTTTATGCTATACTGCGTTATGATACGATGCACTCAACATCCTTGTGATTTTACAAGTTGTGACATTATTCTTAAGTTTCACTAACAATTATATTTCAGTTAAATTCTATCCAATCTTTCTTAACATGTTAAAATACTTGCTCCGACCAAAACATTATGCAAATATGATGGCAGACTGCGTAATTAAATAATAATAAAAAAAAATCAATTTTAACCGTACGGCTATTGGGGCTTTCGCCATGTCTTACTCAGCGTTATTTCCCGCTGTGTTAAAGTTAATTAATCTTGCGCCGTGGTAAACGGTTGACGAGTTTAGAGATAATGTAGCCGACTGGGTGTTTAGTTCTGAGTTTAGCATCTAACTCTAACAAATCTGAACCTTATAGGCTAGAGAAAGTAGCCTCATCTCATAATATTGTGTAAGCTAATCGTTTTAGATTTTGCCATCGTTTTAGTTTTGATCCACGAGAACGTGGATAAATCAATCTTCACTTCATTTTAAATGGCTTATGTACAGTTAAACAGTTGTCAAGGCTATAACACCGTAATAGGTTAAGATAATTATGTGATTAACCGTTAGGTTGAACACTCATGAGTCCAGAGTCCTCTCTTTGTCCCTGAAGGACTATTGTTTTCGTTTTGCGATTTTGCGTCGGAAATATTAAATGTCGGTTCACTTTTCAAACTGTTGCCAGCAAATATTGCAGCCCTATATTATATTTAAAGGAATTAAATAATGAAGAATCTGCATAAATGTATGTATGTTTCTCGCATTGTGATAAAACGACGGTACCTAGAGTCATCGAATTTTGAATGACGGAATCTTGCTGCGAATATGGGCATCTGGAAATCCAAATTTGGAATTTGTTTTATTATCGGTTTCATATTTTGTAAAACTTTAACAAATTTCTGATTAACAAACTCAAGGATTTCAAAGCGAGCAATGGCAACATTGTACAGAAAAAACATTTTTATCTCCAGCGCGTGAGATGTTATATAGGAAATTCTAAAGACATGCTCAGTTTAAAATTATTTTGCGATATAGTTCTTTAACTGAATTTTATGGTTTAAGTGAGAAGAACATGATATTTAATAAATAAAGGTAACACACAAAATTTAAAAAAAACTCCCCTTTGGATGTAATTTAAAATCTGAAACATTTCAGATTTTCTTCTTTTATGTTTAATTTCACAAAGTAGACATTATAAAGTTAAAATTTCTACTCTCTTGGAAAGTTCTAGAAAGTCTACAGGAAGTCTGAAAAATATTCAGCGAAAGTCAGAAAAATCAGTATGCTTTTCAAAAAGAATCGAGAAAGTTAAATAATATCCAGTAAATAAAAATTGACCTTCTAAAAAAAGTACATTAAGAATTATGATGGTGTCTGTTTTTCTTGCAGAACATTATTTACCTATCTTATATATGATAAAATTTTATTATTCGGTAACTTTCTTCTCTATCTGTTAGTAAAATAATAATAACTTACTCTAAATGTGTCTTAAAATGTGACTGTTTTATTACCTCTTTCTTTACAAATTAATTGCTCTTCACAAATAAATAATGTAGTTGGCAGAGTTATATATATATATATATATTTCAAAATGGAGGAATTTTTTTCAAATTTTGAAAATTTCTTTTTAATAAAACTACTTATTTTTTAATTTACATGCATATTTTTTCCACATATTTCTTTCATTTACTTCATAATAATTAGTAAGGTAAATTACATTTTTATGATGTGCTTAGTTATTGCATTAGATTTAGTACTAAATGAATTAAATTATTCGGTTACTCACATTTAATTTAATAACTATAAGCAATAAGAAATTATTCTATTTGGTCATGAAAAATCAGGAAAAGAAAGGGAAATTAAAAGATGAATTTCAGAGTATTGCCATTGCGCTAAACATAAAATTTTAAATTTACCTTCCTCGCAAGGTTTTCAAGAAGGGTCAGTTCTTAGTGGAAGGTAAATTTAAAATTTTATGTTTAGCGCAATGGCAAAACTTATGGTGTTCCCTCTGAAATTCATCTTTTAATTTCCCTTTCTTTTCCTGATTTTCCATGACCAAATAGAATAATTTCTTGCTTTTAAATTAGCAAAATATAAGATTTTAAATCTATTACCAACTATGTCAAACTAACGACCATTGAGCCATTTTTTGATGGCCCTCCGTTCGCCACGAGAAAATTTTTAAAAAGTGTTAAAAAAAAAAAAAAAAACTGAAAGCTTTCAAATTTTACATTACGCCCAAAAGGGCGTTTTTTTTAGTGTTTTCTGTGTTACCTTTATTTATTAAATATCATGTTCTTCGCACTTAAACCATAAGATTCAATTCAACAGAAAATATCGCAAAATAATTTTAAAACGAGTATATCTTTAGAATTTCTGATCCACAGTCTCGGGCGCAAGAAATAATTTTTTCCCGTATAGTATTGCCATTTCTTCGAAATTATTGAGTTTGTTAATCAAAAATTCGTTAAAGTGTTACGAACTGTGAAATCGATAATAAAACAAATTTCAAATTCAAATTCGGGAACCCACATTCAGTGGAAATTCAAATTCCCCCATTCAGTGGAACATTACATTAGTCAAAATGTGATGGCTCTAGGTACCATTGTTTTATCACCATGCGAAAAACATATATACATTTTTGCAGATTCTTCGTTATTTAATTTTTTTAAATATTACACAGAGCTCTAGTATTTGGTGGCAAAAATTTTAAAACTAAACCGACATTTACAGTGAACCAACGCAAAATGCCTAAACGAAATTAATAGCCCTTCTAGGCTAACGCCCTTTGGACTAATAATAATATCATATTAATAAAAATTGGAATTCTACTAAATATCGAAGTGTGTATACAATCGAGGGCAAAGGGGACTCTCGAGGCAATTTTTTTTACAACCCGACATTGAAAAAATTGCTAGTCCATTTACAGACTGAATCAATAAAATTTCAGAATGAATCAACTCTAAAGCAAAAATTCATGTGAAATGTGTATCCTGGAATTTTACAAATACTTATCTTGTTTTACAAATACGTATCTCAGGAAGATGTAAACTTGCATTCACGTGATTTCATGTTCGGTAGTACGTGATTTCCGTGCTCGGTATGAACACTTTTTTTCCACTTATGAAAAGGGAAAAGTCCCCAGCGAAATCCAGGTTAACACACATTCATCTATTCTGAAAATTGCTGCCCGAGTAACATCTCTCCAGACATTCGAAAACCGAAAGCTGGTTGCCTAGAAAAGATGATAGGTATCAGGAAAAAAAAAAAAAAAAGCAATAGACCCGTCTACTAACAGAAATTCTCCATCCCCCTTTTTTAAGAAACACAGTTGTTAAGTAAGATTTTATGTGCTTACTTTCGTATTCATCATATTCACTACACCATTAGATTTTAAAATGGCTTTTTATTCCTAGCGGCCCGCACTGTTGCACACTTATGCCTATTTGGTCCACTTGAGATACTGACTTTAACTTGCCTATTATACATGCACTTCTTGATAGTTTACATCGCGTTCTTGATAGTGCCAAAATCCACCGATGTTTTATAATTTGTCAGTAGTGACCTTCAGATTTATTTTATTTTAGTAACACATTTAAATTTATTGCGCTGCCGCTCGTTTACAGACAACCGTCAGCCGGTGTTCAGTGATCTTCATAATCACCTCCCTTTTAATTTTATTTTAATTATCTATCTGATTCGTGGTTTCCCAACTTGGGCAACAAGTGAGCTATGAAGAATTGTGAATGGGGTGTTTGCTGACTTTAAGGGCAACAAGGAAATTCGGTTGTATTTTTTTAACAACATTTTAACATTTACCTCAAATACAAATAATTACAGACACGCTTCTTTTCAAAATTCTTGTCAAATCATAAGAGTCAAACCTTTTCATACATGTTAGTCCAAGCTGTAATGTTGTAAAATGATATAAATACTTGTGTTTATTTGATGGTATTTTTGTTTTAATATACTTTTATAGTATTATGTGCATAAAAATGTAGACCATTTTTATGCAATCATTTTATCGTGTTTTTTGATTCAATCGAATTTGAAGCCACTTGCCAAAGCCGCAAGGCACTTGCCTGAGGTGAATGGATAGGTGAAATACCAAATTAGTTACAAAACACCATAAATATCTTTCTGGAAAAGAATTTAAAACTGTTAGCTTTCAAACTACAAACACATCCATAAGCACAGTTCTAAAATAACATATTTAAGCAATAACAAGCTTACTATGTTTTGGACAGCGCATTTCATTTTTGTTAGTGCTATAAAGCTAACAACTTGGTTTTCATTAATTATCTTGCCCAATCATCTGTGGCCATCAGCGGTAAAAGCACTAACGGTGGTAGTTCTGGGTTCAAATCTTATGTGTAGGCGTTTTCGTATTTTCCTCACGTGAATACGAAGTATTTTCACTTAAAAAGGTCTTCCACGAAAGCATCCTTCCATTTAATTGCTACAGTGTAAATAACCCTAGCTGAATCCTCGACTTATTTCAGACTGTCGCCTTTCTGTTTTCCTTTTACTCAGAGTCAAAACAATAAATATAAAATTATTTAAACATGAATTAACTAATTTACATTATTACTTTCTCTTACGAATATCTTATGCAGTTGCACAAAACTGAAAGCAAAACGTGCCGTATATCAGTTTATCACGCTTTGTTTTTCGAATAAAGTTTACTAAATGAGATTCGTTGTTGGAGTCTTTGATGTGCTGTTGTATTCATATTTAATTCATCTGCGCACTTCTACATTTAATTTAGAATACGATTTTTATCGAAACTTATGTAATCATTGTTCCCCTTTTTAAACAAATTGCATTCTAGTTTCATTTTCTTTCAAAGATTAGTATATTGTTTTATAGACTTTCAATTGCAGACGATAAATCGAAAATTCGTTAGTAAAGAAAAGGTTTAATCGTGCATCACCGGAATGGCAAGAGAAGATATTCTAGTGACATTTTATTGAATGTAATTAAATTTAAGCTAGAACTTTGTAAACTGTTTATATTTTTGTGTTTGTAAAAAATTAAAATAAAGTTATGTTAAGATTGTCAGACATTGTAATTTCTTTTGATGAACTTCTAGGAATTATAGTCGAAGAATCACTGCAGATAGCTGGAAGAAATGATTTTCTTCGTAGATAAGTAATTTTAAGGAATCGAAAGAACTTTGATTAATTAAAATCATAAGCCATTGTCGCATTCCCTCTGCATGGTTTCGTTTTTTAACTGGTTAACACGTCCAGCTGGCAAGTGAAAGATCCGTGGTTCGAATTCCGACGACGGTACAACTGACTGAGTAAATCTCCTATTTTCGAAAAGCCTAACTGCTTCTACTATTGTAGAGTTTAAATCAATTAAAACTATTGTTAATTGCTTAAAAATGTAATATCTAATTTTTGCGGATTGTTAATGGAACAGTATTTCAGCTAGAATTTATAAAACAAATACTAAATTAGGGGCCAAGAATCCAGCTCCTTGACTCGGACACTTACAAAAGCTAATAAATTCACCGGTAGTCAGCGCAAAGCACTGCGGTAGACAAAATCTGAGAGTCACAAGGTTCATGGCCGAAGTTTCCGACGCTGTTTGTTTAAATTTGAATTGTCGCCCACATAATTTGTAAATTAATAATTCACGTTATTTGCATTTTTAGTGGAGGTGGCAGAAATGTAGGAGTGCAGGAAAATTTAACCTAAGGAATAATATGTTCACAGAAATAAATGACAGTATAACTCTAACAGATATAAATTATAACTAGCAAATAGATAAATTTAGTTGGATTTAAATTGTGTTGCAACTAATGTTCAGAGAACGAGAAAATGTGATGAGCTGTAGAAATCTTTTATTGGCCGTTATTTCCCACTTTTATTGAGACATTAAAATGCAAAATGCGGAAGTATTTTCGAAAAGATAACGTGGCATCTTTAAGATCACATGCTGGACCTTAGCACAATGAATCGTATTATCTTTACAAATATTTTTTTGCTATAATACATGCTAGATATTATCACAGTGAATCGTACACTTTTGCAAATATTTTTTCACAGAAGGAAAGAAAAAAGTCTTATCTTCAAATTCAAACCATTAAAGTTATATGATCACTTTTATAAAAAAAAATTTCCTCAGTGAAAGATATACTCATATCATCAGGCCTATAAAGGGCTGCAATACTGGCACATTTCGAAAATTGAAATTTGATATAAACATGATTAAAGTTTTGTTGTGACCTATCTCACTTGTTTGCCAGTACAATCAGAACAAGCCTACGAAATACACTGTGGCAAGGAGAGCAAGATTGCGCCTGTCTTTGGCAAGAGCCTTGAGCACATTACAGGTGACAGTGCGATTTAGCTCAATTCCGCCCCCCCCCCCAATTTTGATGGACGGCAGCCCGGGGAAAGATTCCAAGGGTCTCCCACCCTCTTACCTTAGCATCAACCTCTCGAGAGGACTTTCGGCTCACCGCATATTTAAAGCGTCCCTACGCAGCACAGACACTATACATTTACAAACGTACATGCCTTCTCCGGGATTCGCACCTGGGCCCTTCGGTACGGCAGTCAGTGTCGCTAACCACTATCCCGGTTGGACGGAACATGATTGAAGTTTCTCTTGGTTTGAAATGCAGGAATCGCGCGTTTACTTGATGAATTAAAAAGTAAGCATTATTAAAAGGCTTCATATGAATGCTATTTTTAACTTTATTTATTAATCAATTTTATGAAATTGCGTTACTATTGTCACTCTTCTTAAAATTATGTTTGTAGGATCGAACTCTTTTAGCTACCATGCAAAGATAGGATCGAGCCAGGAGACTTCTCGCACTGGCGTGAAAAACTAGAACACAGGGAAGAAATTTAAATTGTCCTTTTATTTGATTAAAAGTCTTTAACAAAAATGCACATACTTCGTGCTCACGTTAACTTCAACTACTTGCGGCGGGAACTAAAGAATAATTTAAATGGCAGAGAGTAGTGCTGGACTACTTAAAAGGCTAACTCCAACCTACACCGGCGATAAACTTTCATAAACGGCCAGAGGGCGCATCAAAAATTAAGATTAACAGCAGGAAAGACAAAATAACACTGTGCGCTATGCTAGCGAAATCACGCTCCGTCTAAATTTCTCTTTCCGCCCGTTTAAATGCTCTTCTTCAGTTTAAGTTATTTGCATTCTGGCAAGGATATGTGACGGGAAATGATGAGTTCAGAAAAAATTAGAATACTCGGTTATTCAAACTAAGAGAAACCCTACACGTTGAACTTGTAGAGACATTAGGTTATTTCGAAGCAGGAGACATGAAAAACGAACAACGCCTTCGCCGGGAATCGAACCACGGACCTCTCGGTTACCCGTCGAGCATGCAGACCACTACACCACGAAAGCATGCGAAGTAGGCGGGAGAAATACCTTATAAACTATACTAGAAGTTCATAAAAATTTAAAGAAAAGGAATTAAATTTTAAATTTTATTGACAATTATGTTACTACATCGTGACATGTATAACAAACTTATAAAATGCAATTTTAATTTTCGATGCTACATCGTTAATCAAAATACAAACGAAAGTGAACAATTTCCCAAGAACAGCCTTTACGCATGTTTCAAAATAGAACCTATTTTTGTGATTCAGATTTTAGATTGCTGTAAAATACTGAATAATAGCTCGATACTGCATTCCTGGCCATTCAATTTGATTCATCTTATATACTGCAAGAGGTTTGTTGTTAAGTTTTCCTCAATGTTGCTTCCTGTCAGGACTGCAAACAACTTTTTCTGCTTCTGGAATTTTTCACCTTGACAATTTCAAAATCTATTTCTCTAGCGGATATTTTATGAAAGCAAGAATCCAATAATTGTTTTTCTCTACTTTTACTACAGAAAAGTCTCTGAAGTGTCATTGTGGGATTTACAACGAAATTTTGACGCGTCTAATAAATGAGATACTTTACGCCAGTATAGTCATCGTGTCTCAATTCCAAAAATTTCAAATTTTTTTAGTTCCCAGAATTTTGCCTTGTTCCTTTCTCGTTCTAATTACAGAAATACCCAGGCAGCATGCATTCCTATATTGCACGAGAAAAATACGTGCAATTTACGAATATCCCTTCATATAAAAAACGTTTAAATTGAACGTAAAACTATCATGAAAAGTGTCCGGAAAAAAATAGTAGATATTTATGTATATTTTTACGTTATAATGTACGTAAGTTTTAAGTAAAATTTAGGTATATTTATGAGGAAGATTGCGGTTCATTCGTAACTTTTACGTATAATATACGTAAATTTCAAGGATTTACTTATATTTTTACTAAAAATTTACGTATATTTATCGCATACACGTAAATTTCTTCAGTTTTTTTGTTTCACATATGCGTATATATTTAGTAAAAATTTACGTAAATCTTCCCGACTTTTTACTGTACATAAACGTATATATTTGATAGAAATTTATGTAGATCTTCCCTATTTTTTCTTCGTATATACGAATGATTTTGGTAAAAATTTAGGTCGATCGACTCTCGTCTTTACTGTGTGTAAATGCACATTCTTGGTAAAAAATGTGTATAAATCTTCAATTGCGTTTTTACTGCACTTATGCGTGCATTTTTCGTAAAATGTACATATTTTAATCGGATAATTTTTACATAAATCTATGCAAAAATTTTCTGCACGTTATGATTAAAAGTGAAAATGTCATTTTTATATCAAATTTTTACATATCCGCCTTTTAGGTACGCACGGGAAAATGGAATATATATGTAACTGAAAAATTTAAATGCGCTAGTAAATGCAAAAGAATAAATTTCTATTTAAAAAGAAGACTGCTATAACATGAAGATTTACATCTCCCTTTTTGGTAGCAATCGGCCGCACCAAAAGTATATAAATATATGCATACATATATGTATATTTATATATCCACTCTGATATGCTGCTCAGTGAGCTCAGTTTCTTTATTCTTATATGTATGTAAATTGTGCATATTTTTATTTAAAAATGATTAAATTATGTTGTTCTTATCTTCCGGTTAAGGTTTTTATACCTTTAGTTAACCTGCATGCTATAGTTGTAGAATTATCAACAACTTAAAAGTTGTTTAAGTGCGGCTAGCCTAACTTTTGCTTACCTTAGCAGCCATATTTGTTACCATAGTAGCCATACTTGTATTTTCTTACCACAGCAGCTACATTTGAAACTTAGCAGAACAGTGAATTCAGTTTCTGCACCTTTAGTGTCATTTTGCCGAGTGGGAACAAAATAAAATTTATTTTTGTGCACCAGAAAATCTGCCTTGTTGCCTGCTGGCCAAATTGGCCTGTTTTCGCGTAGAAACTCTAATTTTAAAAAATTTTTTAATTGTTTTAACTGTATTTGGTTTATATATATATATATATACACACTGCTCGACATTGAAAATGCAACACCAAGAAGGAGTGGTCAGAAAGTGATGAAATTTGGAAAAAAGACAGAGACAGCAAGCAGCAATAAGTGATCTTTATTTCAAAATGATAGTCAGAATACAGAGCGAGAACGGCGTCGGTTCAGTAGGATGTAGGACCACCGCGGACAGCGATGCACGAAGAAATAAGTCTAGGCGTAGAGTCAATAAGAGTATGGATGGTGTCCTTAGGGATTGCTCTCCATTCCCTCTCAACCATTTGCCACACTTCGTCTTCTGAACGAGGCAAGGGCAGAGTCTGCAAACGGCGTCCAATCACATCCCACACATGTTCGCTTGGAGTCAGGTCAGGAGAGTACGGTGGCCAGGGAAGCATCTGTACACCTTGCAGAGCATGTTGGCAGATGCGAGCACTGTGCGGTCGGACGTTATCCTGCTGAAAAATTGCATTAGGCAGCCCCTGAAGGTAGGGGATTGCCACCGGCCGCAGTACATTATCCAAGTATCGTTGGGCCGTCATAGTACCCTGAATACGAACTAGAGGTGACCTGGAATCGTAGGCAATAGCGCCCCAAACCATTATGCCACGTTGTCGCGCGGAGGAGCGTTCCACAGTTCCTGCCGGATTAGATCTGTCTCCACGCCGACGCCACACACGTATGCGGCGAAAATACATTTCTGTATGGATAAACAGAAGCGTGACTCATCTGAGAACACGACGTTTCCCCATTCTGTCATCCACATCGCTCCAGTCCGGCACCATTCTAAACGTTGGAGTCTATGCTGTGGGGTCAATGGCAGTCTTCTTAACGGACGCCGTGAGTGCAGGCCACGTTCAACCAATCGACGGGAAATGGTTCTCGTCGACAGGGGAACATCCAAGGTATCTTGCACATGCTGCAGAATCGCGGTACAAGTGACTTGCGGGACCGCCACAGCTTGTCGGCGAATGCGTCGATCCACGCGTGCTGACGTCACTCTGGCTGCACCTGCACCCCTCCTTCTTCCCACATTCCCTTGTTCCAACCATGTTCGCCATAGCCGATGCATCGTGCTCGCATCCATGTGGGTATCAGCTGTGATTTGACGTAAGGACCAACCCGCCCTTCTCAGTCCGATTATCATGCCCCTCGTAAAATCGTCTATCTGCTGGAAGTGCCTTCGTTGACGGCGGCCTGGCATTCTTTCCTATTACACGTATCGTCCGGGACAAAAACCAACTTTCTTCGATAATTCGTCTGACAGAAATAACACACGAATATTGCCCATTCTGCACGTTCCTTCCTTTTACTTCACGTGCGTCGGACAGCTGCGCATTTCACATCATTCGCATAACTCAGTGACGTGCGTCTACTCTAAAATTTGCATAAATTTCTGACCACTCCTTCTTGGTGTTGCATTTTCAATGTCGAGCAGTGTATGTATTTCAATTTTTAATGAAGCTATTTTGAGGTTTTATGTATTTTTGCCTTGTCATGAACTGAGACCAGAATTAATTGAATGAGAAATATATTTCTCTTGAAAGTGGAGGAAATAAGTATTTCGTATTAGCAGCAAATATTGTATCCAGTCTGTCTCGGACAGAGGCGAATGTTTACGAGTAGCGCTTGGGCATTCGGTAAGCGAAGCTCATTCGTTTGTGGAAAACTGTTTCTTTTTTATTTGTTTAATTTCTTTTATGCGTCGTTTTAGATATTGTTTGAATAGAACATGTAGCAATGATTAGGTAATTCTTTAGACGATATAATTTTTGTGCATTCTGAATTATAAAGGAATGAGATGTAACGCTGTTAAGTGAACGTAGCGCCAGAGTGTCGCTATTTTAAATAAATACAGTGAATTTTAAAGAATGCATTTATTTTATTGTAGTTTATGCGCTATCGACGAAGTAGATTTAATTCAATTCAATAAGTTTAAATGAAAAGCAGGAAAAATGCGTATAATTTAATATTCCGTACAAGGAAGTCGTGTGGTGCGCACATCATATTTTTTCTTTTTTTATGTGAAATATTTGATTTATATTTCATGATGTCGATTTCGATCTCAAATCCTTAGATTCTCGTGCCCGCCTTTACAAATATCGTAGCAGCAGAAATAATAAATAAAACCGTTGCTGTTGAAAAATAGGCAGAAGTTCTTCATAGCACTAAACAAAATAGTCCATAAAGAAGACTGCAGTATATGGCATTAGAAAACGCTTTATTAATTATGATAATTATAATGACAAAGCTACCTCTACGAAATTTAAAACACTAAAATTCCTTTCTATGAAAGGATAAAGATTCTGATTATTATACAATAGCTATGGATTTTTCTTTTATATTGAAAATGAGATGTATTTCATAGTGTTTATAATACAAATATTCCAATAATATATTCACGATTTTTTTCCTTCACTAGTGAACCACTGCAGGATGCAAAAATCCGCTATTTATAAATGCCAATTCTACATAAACTGTAATAATTTTAATTAAGGTACGTAAATAGTGTTAATGATTTATAGGTTTACACTTAATCTTGTAATGCTACTTTAGTTATACGACCCTAACAGACATGAAGCCAGTCATCTGTATGTTTGAGAACAACAACAATTTTTAAATAAAAAGATTAGTTTAACAGAACTAGGAACATGACTGCACGCTCTTGTACTACAACAACCAAAACTCGTGGTGATACAAAATAAACAGAACAGTAAAATTTAAATTGTATTTTAAAGAGTAGTCAGAGACTACACAATTAAAAGCTATATTAGAAGCTGGCTCAATAACTCCATAGGTGCGTCCGAATTAAAGTGTCGACAGCAAGAGACCGCAAAGTCAAATAATTGAAACTGTTAGAGCTGGCAGGAAACTAACTACGTAGGCACAAGCGATGCCAGAAACCAGTTTTTGAACCAAAACCTCAACTTAAATACTCGCTACTAGTTTGCATTTTGGTGAGGAATGCGTAAAGGAGAAGTTATCGTACAGTTTGGAATCATAATAACTGGTTAATTAACAGTAGATTCCCTACAAGTTACATAAGCATTAATAGTGTGTATAAATGAATAGGGACATAAACTGTAATAATACTATAAAGGGTATTCATGGACTCTTTTTAATTCTCTCAGTTTGCTAAAAGAAATGCAATTTTTGATTGAATAATTTAGTAACAAAAAATAAATTTGAAAAGTAAATTTTAATTCTTATGTTGTGCAGAGCAGCTTTTTAAGGGGTGTCGGAACCCCCTATACGACAATGTTAAATTGGCCATTTTCGATGTACCTTTTCTCAAAATCTGCTGTAGATATACTCTTGAAATTTTTTGTGTAATTAACGTACACCTATCTGATTATACTGAAATGAGCTTTTGAAACATTTTGAATTTTAGACTCATTTATAGACTATTTTATAAGCCATAGTAAAATTTAGCACTTTTCTCAAGCAAAAAAATTTGTGAAATTTTTTTATCTTAATTTATCACGAAAAGCTCATTTCAGTAAATATTAGAAAATATAATAAATAAGCCATAAAAATTTTAGGTACCTGGGAGCAGTAGTTCCTGAGAAAAGGTACATCGAGTATAAAAAAAATCACGTTTGGAGAAAAACGCGTTTTTATGTAAAATTCCTCATTTAAGCATTAGATGATAAAATGAAACTAGACTTTTATAATCTTCATAGAGATTAAAGTATAGTATTTTTAGAAAGCTAAAAGTGTAGAGAATTTGAAAATGCAAAAATCCCAAATCAATATTTTTTGAAGATTTTTGGCTTCCAACATGTGTATCATCGCCAACAAGCTTTACTTTTCATACGCAAGCATAATATTAATATGTATACGTATATAAATATCACTTTAATTAAGAACGAACATCTGTACATTAATTTTCATTTGCTTTTACTTCTTATCATCAGACAAAGTGGTGTTCTTTTCTATATTATGCGGGCAACACCTGCATGAAATGTCTCAGTGTTTTTGTTGCCGCAAAGTTCATTTATGGGGAGTCGCTTAGCAACGACTGCCTGCTTACTCTTTTTCATCATCTAAAAATATCATTAAATTTAGTAGAATACCAAACATCTAGATTAAATGGGTCCTTAGCCTATCTAGGTTTTCAAATAATTTCATTGGGGTTTTCTTTTTCTATGGATCAGAGAAGTGTTTATTATCAGAGAATTCTGTTTTTTCATTTATCGTATTTCATTTAAAACAAGTGCATAAACAAACGCCTTTTCCTCTGATCAAATATAATAACAAATTATTACTATCATTATTATTATTATTTTTCCTAAACGTTATTTAAAAATAGACATATGGTTTTATCATAATTGGAATAAAATGGAATAAAATATAATAATACATAATAATAAAATATAAACAATTGGAATAAAATAATTCCAATTATAATAATGGTTTTATTATACTAATTGGAATAAAATTTTGTTTTTATTCCAGCTATAATAAAACCACTCGTTTCCGTGTATATATCGAGAAATTTCAAATTTCAGCAAATGTTTTATTACTGAAGTTCGAGGGCCTGTTTATATACGAGCTCAAAATTATTTGAAAACAATTAGATCAAGAAAGTAATATTATAGATTACATAATTCACGAAATATCAACTTTATTTTATTTTAATCCTAATACACATTAACCAGATTTCTCAATAACGGTAATGCCTTGAAATTTTCTAGCAGTTAAAGAATCTCTCTCTCTACGCTACACGCAAGTCCGGATGAATTCCATCGTTCTCCATTTCAACATTACCATTATCTCCCATTCCGTACATATTATAATCTTCAGTTCCGTCCATAACATTGATCAGCAAAATTAATAACTTTTAATTTAAAACTAGCAGAACGTGCAGTCATTTATTGTCCAGGCATTTTTCATTATATAGCAGAAATGAATTTTACTGGCAACTGAGAGGTAAAACAATCATCTGATATCTTGAAAATTACTATTGCAACTGAGAACCAAAGAAAAATTCGTTCCACTGTTTCAGAACGCCAAATAATGCGAATGCTTAAAGAGAACATACTAAAGATAATTAAGAAAGACATATTATTGATGACAAAACTATCCTTTCATTCCACAGCGCTCACACCCCTATTTCTCGAACAGAAACTGAAGATAAATTGGAACTCATCGTCTATTCGTTTGAAAAGACTTAACGGCACGACAATTATTTACACTTTCGGTGATACTATATAGCTAAATTTAAAAAGCAATTTTAAATTCCACTTATACGTTTTTAATTTTGCTGAGGTTTCGCAGTGAAATCTTACATCGCGGCTTATACGTGTATTGTTTTATGTCTGGCTTTTAAATGTACGTGAAAAATGGCTAAAGGGAACGCCAAACATTAACTTTAAAAAGTGCGCAGTTTTACTCTGCAGAACAACTTCATCAAAAAAATTGCAAATAAAATAAATAAATCTGAAAGCTTTCAGATTTTACATTACGCGCAAAGGGGCTCTGTTTAATGTTTTGTGTGTTATCTTTATTTTTTAAATATCATGTTCTTCACACTTAAACCATAAAATCCAGTTCGACAACATTATCGCAAAATAATTTTAAAATAAGCATATCTTTAGAATTTCTGATACACAGTCTCTCGCGATGGACATAAAAATGTTTTTAAAAAAAAATTTTTTCCCCCAGTGTTGCCATTGCTCGCTTTGAAATCGTCGAGTTTGTTAATCAAAAATTCGTTAAAGTTTTACAAAATATGAAATAGATAATAAAACAAATTCCAAATTTGGGTTTCCAGATGCCCATATTCGGGGTGGTAACGTACGTTATTCAAAATTTGATGGTTCTAAGTACCGTTGTTTTATCACAGTGCGAGAAACATAGATACATTTAAGCAGGTTCTTCATTATTTAATTTCTTTAAATATAATACAGGGTTCTAATATTTGGTGGCAACAATTTAAAAAGTGAATCAACGTTTATAGTAAATCTACGCAAAATGATAAAACGAAATTAATGGTCCTTCTGAGCAAATTTTCCCTTTGGACTAAAAACACAAATTTTAATAAGTGTATTACATATAAAAAAAACTACAATGAAATAAGCAATATCCCTTTATACAAATATTAATTATCCTAATATATAAGTCAATCAATTTCTCGTTGCAAAATCTTAAGAATTCAAATGGTATAAAGGAAGTTAAGAACTTTGTTTCCTAAAACAAATCACGCAAAACTTTTCAATATTTAAAAAACAGTGAAATAAGCAATAAATAACATGACAGAAACAAAAAAAAATTCTGAAAAGGAAAGTATAATTAATAATATTTTTTTCTCATATTTGCAAGAGAAAACAGTCAGCAGTCCAGTATACAAAGCATAGCGAGAAAGTCTGTGTGTTTGTTCGCTAATAACTCAGTCACTACTATATAGCTCTATCGTCACCAAACTTTCTACAACTCTTTTCTGGGTCCTGGAAAAGCTCGACGTCCACTTTATTCAAAAAAAAAAAAAAAGAGAGAGAGAGAGAGCTAAAATCAAGATATTAATTAAAAACGCTTAAACTGCTAATTTTCACCCTCATTTTCCCGAGTAGCAACAGTGATATATCAGCAACAATGGCTGCGTACCATTGTTGCTGGTATGCCCATTATGTCTGATGAGATTTTATCAAAAAACATAAAATTTTAAAAAAAATCTCATTCGAATTTCGAAAAAATCGCTTCGAGGTGCCCTGGCTCTTGTCTAGTTGCACCTTATGTACCAAATTTCGTGGCCCTGGGTCTATTAGCTTACGCGCAGCACGAACAAAAGACACACACACACACAGACAGACAGACTCTTCATCTCATTATATGTAGAGATATGCGATAAATTATTTTCTGGAGACCGTAAAATTAAGCACATAATCTTCCTTTCATATTTCCTTCACTGAAATTAAAGAAACAAATTTTTATTTCTTTATACGAAGTAAAAGAAATATTATAATCGCGAAAAATTTCGGGTATCATATTTCAATGAAAATATCCATTCTGAAAGCTCTCGAATCCATTTGAACGACTTTTTTGCGTGACATCTGTATGTACGGACAAAATAAAAGACTCTTTTTTTTTTCAAAACGGATTGTAAAATGGATTCAGAAGGGAATTTTTCATGATGTCTGTAAGTACGTACGTACGAACGTATGTATCTCACAGAACTCAAAAGCGATTAAACGTATAATGTTGAAATTTTGTATATGGGACTCCTGTAACATCTAATTGTGCACGTCCCTCTTTAGATGCAATCTTCGGACAAAACGTAATATATATACGCCCACCCTCTTACCCGGCTCGGTGAACTCGTTTTTTTAATTTTTTTATTCTTATATATATTGGTTAATGTTCATTTTTTTGCTTTAAGAGTGAGTGAATTAGTTGTTCTTACATTCTGGTTAATTATACTATGAGTTTCAAATGTAAACAAACGGTGGCCACGTTAAGGCTAACGCCACTTTTAATCTATCGATAATTCTATAACTATTGCATGCAGATTAACTAAAAGCATAAATCCTTAACCGGAACATAAGAACAACAAAATTCAATCACTTTTGAAGTTGCTTTAAAAGCCCTTGAATTATAGTATTCTGATTTTTAGCTACTATGCATGCAACAGTTCTAGACGTTTAAGTCGCGCTAAACCTAACGGATGGATATTTGTTACATTTCAACTGTTATTAGTACAGTAAATTAAGTCGACTGATGTCTTTTTACGAAGTGGGACCAAACGTTCACTATATTAAAAATTATTAATTTAATTAATAATAAATTTTTTTAATTTTTCTGCACCGCCCGATGGCCAAATCATTTCTTTTTGTGTAGAAACTTTAAGTTTAATTGCAAAAATTGCGTTTTAAACTGATTTTAACTGTATTTAGAGTTTTAGATTTTCCTATATTTTACAATTTGTAACGAAGGCGTTTTGTGTTTCTGAGTATTTTTACCTTGCTGAGAAGTTAGAACTGAATTGATTGAATGAGAAATAAGTGTAAATAAATGCAGCAAAATGTGTGTACAATTTAATAAGCTGTAAGTCATGGAGTGTCTACATCAATTTTTTTAATCTTTATACTGATAAAATTTGATATTAACGTAGTTAACTTGCATAATTTAAAATAGACTTCCCTCCAAAAGTTAAGGAACAGCATGCTTTTCAAAGCTCACCATTACAAAACTGTCAGTAACGTTTAAATTCACAGTTTATCTGTATAAACAACGAATGTAACGAAGTTTAAGAAAATATATGCAAAAACAATAGCTACCACTTTTCTTTTATATAAATGAATACTTATATAGGAGTTGGAGAAAAATGCCAAATTTGTAATTTTTGAAAACGAGTGTTGATCTTCAGTTGTTAGTACAGTTTTGTGGACAATATCCAGCAGAATCTATCAATATCCATGAGAAGTCGTTTGCCCGATTCGTTGAGGCGGCGGGGGATCGGATGGATGGAAATGGGGATGTCACAAGCTGATGCTGCTAGACGTCTCAATAGTAGTGTTGTAGTATTGTCCACCGACTATGATATCAATTTGAATCTTTGTGTCCAGAAGACATGTTCCAGGCAGACTTAAAATTACAGCATCTGCAGGAGACCGTTATTCGGCCCGAAGGAGGATTAACACTACTGTGCCTCAGTTCATGGTAGATCATTAACAGGAACAAGAATATCAGCTACTACAATGCGCAGATACCTGCATAATACAGGTTTGTATACAAGACGACCAGTTGTTTATGTCCCTTTGACCAAGGACACCGAGGTACCCGTTTATGTTGGGCAAGAGAACACGCCTCCTGGACCAGTTAACAATGGGCCTCTGTTCTCTTCACAAACGAGTTCAGGTTTACGTCGGAGAGTGAGTCATATCGTCAACTCATCAAGAGGAAACTACGTACCGGATGTTGTATCTGGTGTGTTGGTTCCCCAATCCCACATTGTGGAAAGACACAGTCACACAGATGGTGAAATAACGGTTTGAGCTGGGATCTCTCTCGGTGGTCACACTGACCTGTATGTTTTCCATGGAGGAACTTTGACCAATGTCAGATATCGAGACGAGATCCTTGATCAATATGTCCACCTATATGCCACCGCTATTGATCCTGGATTTCTTCTGATGGATGACAGTGCGCGACACCGAGCTCGGTTTGCTGAAGAATATCGTGAGGGTCACGGTATGGAGCGGATGGAATGGCCAGCTAAATTCCTAGACCTGAATCTGATAGAGCATCTTCGGGACTAACTTGGGAGAAGGTTGGTGCTTAAAGCCCTCCTCCAAGGTCGTTAGATGAGCTTGAACAAGGATTACTCCGTGTCTGGTCGTTGCTTTCCATTTCACTGACCGACAATTTAATTGACAGCATGGAACGTCGCTACCGCCAATGCATTGCGGCTAGGGGTGGACGCCTTCCTTATTAGAACCCATTTTTGTCATGTTACCACCCCATTTTTCCTCAAAAAACTGTGACTTATTCTTTCTCCAAAACTGGATTTCTCTGCCAACAGTGGAATTTTTTTGTTCTAATTCCTGTTTGTGCTGAACTTTAGAAACATTCTATGTAGCATTCATTCGCGAACTGTTTGGTGAACATGTCCTGTAAATTTCTCATTTCTGTGTTGCGGCATTCTCAAATTAGACACAAAAAACATGCTGTTCCTTAACTTTTAAAGGGCAATGTGATAATGTATATCAGTAATTAATAATGATTTTTATTGGATAATAACAATTCATGATTTTTATGAATATTTTCAACATTATTGGTTTAAGTATTATTGATTATTTTATGATGCGTTACCTAACTGGGACAGATTTTATTTTAAATTTTATAATGCTTTACATCTTTTTCAATAGTTTCAAAAATTTTTAATCAGGAATCTGTAGTTTACAGTTTTCATGTTTCTTTCTTTTTTCTCTTTCTTTTGTTTTCATTTCGACTTCTTCGTCTTTCTTATTTCTGTCCTTTTTATTTTTATTTTTATTTACTTATTTCTTCTTTTTCCTTGTACACGTAATTTTTGAATGAAATTTCTATTCTATCGAAAAGAGAAAACATTTGATTTTTCTCTTGATTATGGTTTAGTATAGTCACGCAATGTCACATGAGACAGCTCGAGCACTGCTAATAAAAATACTGACAGCCCTCGTTGCCACACATGATATCATTTCTTTTTCCTCTTGTTCAAGGAAACAACTAATCGATCCTAAACTATAAGATAAGGAAATTGTATTTTTATATGTATTCCTCCTTTTCTTTATCTTTACGAATTAAGACAAAAATAAATACAGAATTCTTTATTCTTCACGGCTTTCCTTTTGGCATTTTAAGATTTTGCTTTTCATTCTTGGACATTATAATTATTTCTTTTAAAATTTAGAAAGACAGAATGGTGTCACATTCAGGGAAACGGGAAAATTTTCACACGCCTTCCCATACAGTGGAAAAAATTATGTGCAAGGATTATTTTTGATTAATTTTATACACATAAATATTTGCTTACTCACATTTGCATACACATAAATATTTGCGATGACAATATAATATTCGATGGAGGTTTCAGTAAACTCCAGATATATTGCGCTCATTCAGGAGACGACATCAACGATTAATTCAAAGGAATGAGTTCTGTTAATTCAATTCTGTTAATTATGAGTCATCATTCTTTCTTACAGAAAGGAGGATGACTCATAATTAACAGAATATCGTTAAAAAATTTATGTATATTTATAAAAGCTTAATCTAGAAATTAATTTCATTTGCTTATGCAAATTAAATCAGTATTCAAAACAAAGAGAACACATTGTAAATAATGAAAAAGAATAAACATCATCAGACATGAAGAAACTAAACGGCATTACAGAAGTTAATGGCTGAGCATTTGATATATATTTACGATTTACTGGGGCATCGTCTGCTACCAGGTATTTTCTTTTTTATATGTTTCATAGATAATTATCTTTTACGCTGATGGACTGTGATTTGGCTGGTTCAGTTGATTATGGCAAAACATACTAAGGCTATGTGCCTAAGGAGAGGAATACCTTCGTGGAGAATTTCTGAAGGAAATCCGGCTCATATATTATTTTACACATGGCGGAAACTACGAAAATGCCCATACAACCAGTCCGGTTGACGGTTTGTGATTTATTTAATATCGAAACGTTTTCACAATTGTATTAACCATCGCAGAATTTTGTTATTTTCAATAACGAATACACCGAAAAATAATGTTCCAAATGAAGGTTTCTCGAAATCTCTAACATAATTTATTGAAGTCTAAAGTTTTTCAAAATCTTTCAGTTCCCCCCCCCCCTGCTAAGGATGGCATATTTCTTACTAAAGTTTTAATTTGACGTTATAGCAGCATAAATTTTAAATCAAAACAGAATCATATTTTTAAATGAAGCTGAAACCTAAGTGAATTGAATGTAACCGTACAGGAACGGACAGATCGGAAGCTCTTGAAAGAAAATTGATGTAATCCGTTGTTATGCTTATTATAATGAATAATAATCGTATATTCAAAATTAGTAGTTTTTCTTTCTCTAAAGCATTCCTCTTCTCTTTGAAGTAAAAAATATGAAATAAAATGCATACAACTATTTTTTTTTTCAGGTTGCACAGTTTCAGTTGAATGCACTAAAGTAAACAACTAAATATTTTATCTATACGTTATTCTTAGCTGTATGAGACTAAAAATAAATAGAGCGCCCATATAATATAAGAATTGTATAGGGGCGTCAATAAATTTTTAAGGATTTCTTGAAGTAATAGATTAGAGATGGCATGTCTAAAATTCACTTCAATCCATTAATTTACACTTTTCGAAATTTTGATTTAAAATTCAACCAATAATTTTCAGTGGTGTATTACGGGTTGCCGACCACCGGTATGGGACAAGGTAATAATTTGTGTAGTGACAGCACTCACCAAATTAGGTGGATGATAACGTACTGAAACATTTCTAAAATTTGAAAAGCCTTCTCTTAGGCCGCTTTAACTTCAAATATGCGAAAGTAATTGTTGAAGAGATAAAACAGACACAGAAGAAATATGACAAATTACTAAAAGAGAACACTACTCACAGCCATCTCAAAATTCTTCGCTGTCCTTAGTTCTGACATTTTGTTATTTCTTTTCTCGCGCAGCACTGGAGGTACCCATACCACAGTTTAAGAAGACTTAGACTTTTCTAATGCTAAAAAATAAATAAATAAAGGCTCGGAATTCAAGTTCTATTCTTTTAGAAGCAGTAACTTCAGAATGCAAATTTCGTCAAGTCGACCTTCAACTACTTCCCCGTAAATCATACTTACTTTTGTCCAACACTCATTCTGAGGAAGAAGGCCATCAGAAACACATTACTGACCCACCCTGCAAACTTGCCTCGTAATGATGTAGCGGGGACCGTGATCACTCATGCCGCGCAAGTTCTAAATGATACGCGAAACACGAGCTGCTGAGTTGCTTCCCTTTGAAAATGGAGCTGGAATTTCCCTCTCCACCTCCTCAATCTTGGCGTTTCAAACATTCAAATCATATCACTTTACGGTTAATCCGTTGTTTTCAGAGCTTCCCGAATACTTCGTTTCGCTCACCATTTTACATACTGTTGTTCGTAGATCCGTTAAAAGTTCCTTAATAATTGGCACACCCGCGGCTGAGCACTACTCTGGTACATTGACTCCGTTCAAATCCTAGCGAATAAACTGGCTGCAGGAGTTATCGTGTTTTTTCCCCTCCCCATGTATAACGTAAATACGTGTCAATTTTCTGCAGAAAGTCTTCCGTAAAAAAAAAATTAGATAAACAGCGAACGTTCACATTGTCGTAGTCCAAATCCAATCCAATTCTTAATAACTGCCAGATGAACACGAAGAAACTGCAGACATACACAGTAAGATATATTATAATTCCACAGTAAGGTAAACATCTGTAAATAGCTTAAAAAATAACATAGAGATAATTTCTCCTTAGCATGCAGATCAGCAAAATCATTTTAAGAGAAAACTTTCATTAAAGTCACCAGACTCAGTTGCGACTGTTGGTCGTAACGTAGTCATATTTATAGGGCTGTTGAAGCACTTCTATAAGTTTCTCCAAAAAAGATTATTAGAACTTCGAGAATGCATTTTCCAGAAACTTCCAGAACACGGCCAACTAGACAAGAAATCCTCAAATGTCAAACTGGCGACAAAACTGTGTCCAAGGTTCATCACGAGAGTTTCTGCCTGTATTTCAGGCTCTAGCTTTACAATTTAAACGTGGATCGGTTCAAAATTATAAGATCTACAAAATAATACACCCAAATAAAATGCGTCACTTTTTGTTCACGTACAGAAATACTCGATGAAATTATTTAAGATAACGCCCCAAATAAACAAATAAATGCAGAAAAGTTACACTTAATTCTAAAAAACGCAAATATATACATTTAGCAAAATACACTATAGAGCGACTGGTTCTGACCGATTTTCAAAATTGGAGGCTAAGGCAAATATTTTATAGAGACGGCATTCTCTAATTTTTTTACTGTAGCATATATCGATGATACGAACAATGGAAATTTCATGACGTAATCTAGCTGCTGAGCACTTTTTCACTTAAAGTTATTTAAATATCAACAAAAGAAAGTTTCGCCTTTTTTGTATGCTTTGTTTTTATAATTTCCACTTTACTATGAGTTGCATAAAATATAAGTTTTTACATTTTATCCAACGGATTTTATTAGTCCAAAGGAGCTTTGTCCCTGAAGGACTATTGTTTTCGTTTTGCGATTTTGCGTTGGAAACATTAAAGTCGGAATCACTTTTCAAACTATTGCCACAAAATATTGCAGCCCTGTATTATATTTAAAGAAATTAAATAATGAAGAATCTGCATAAATGTATGTATATTTCTCCAAATGTGATCAAACAACGGTACCTAGAGCCATCCAATTTTGAATAACATACGTTTCCACCTGAATATGAGCATCTGGAAGCCCGAATTCGGAATTTGTTTTATTATCTATTTCATATTTTGTAAAACTTTAACGAATTTTTGATTAAAAAACTCAAGGATTTCAAAAGCAGCAATGGCAACGTTGTACAAAAGAAAAATATTTTAATCTCCATCGCGCGAGACTATGTATCGGAAATTCTAAGGATATGCTCATTTCAAAATTATTTTGCGATATTGCTCTTGAACTGAATTTTATGGTTTAAGTGCGAAGAACATGATATTTAATAAATAAAGGTAACACACAAACGTAAAAAAACGCCCCTTTGGACGAAATTTAAAATCTGAAACCTTTCAGATTTATTTATTTATCTGGAAAGTTACATTAAGTTTACTGAAAAAGGCAAAGCTCACAATGGCTACTTACGTCCATTTTTTTTTCTTCTAAGAAACTGAGGAAAAGAAAAACTTTTTTAAGGTTATAAGGTATTTTCTCCCTCGTTTCTGCATGCCTTGGTGGTGTAATTGGAAGCACACTCGACACGTATTCGAGAGCTCTAGGGTTCGAATCCCGGCGAGGGAACTGCATTTTTCACTACTTCAGCATAAAAAAAAAACCTAATGATTTTACAAAGTTTAGTTTTTGTTCTCTTGAAAATGTTTCTTTTGTTTTGAATATTATGAAACCTAGTATTGGAAAAATGTATAAAATTTAACATATTTTAAATATTATAGCAGGATTTGGAAAATCTTCCCAAAACGGATGCCCGGGGTAAATGCCCCGTCTTGAGTAAATCAGACTCTTAAGAAATTCATAAAAAAAAGGAACTGATAACGTTAAAAAGAAAAAGAGTTTACGTTTATAAGTAAGTACGCAGCCAACTTCCGATCAAGTGGAGGTATACCGGGGTTCAGGTTCACAGTTAACTCAGTATCATAGTTGATTCAAGGATAGTTCCAAAGGTACAGAAAAAAGTAATAAATCCCATTTTAACAGAAAAATAAAATAAAATAAAAAAATCTGAAAGATTTCAGATTTTAAATTACGTCCAAAGGCGCGTTTTTTTAATGTTTCGTGTACTACCTTTTTTTATTAAATATCGTGTACTACGTACTCAAACCATAAAATTCAGTTCAAAATCAATATCGCAAAATCATTTTAAAATGAACATATCTTTAGAATTTCCGTAAGTCTCGTGCGCTGGAGATAAAAATGTTTTTTTTTTTCGTACAGTGTTGCCATTGCTCGCTTTGAAATCATTTAGTTTGTTAATCAGAAATTCGTTGAAATGTTACAAAACATAAAATCGATAATAAAGCAAATTTCAAATTCAAAATTAGGGCTTCCAGATGCCCATATTCGCAGTAGGATTACGTCATTCAAAATTCGATGGCTCTAGGTTTTATCACAATGCGAGAAACATGCATACATTTATGCAGATTTTTCATTTTTTTAAATTTAATGCAGAGCGATAACATTTAGTGGCAACAATTTGAAAAGTGAAACGGGCATTCAGAGTGAATCGACGCAAAATCGCAAAACGAAAGTAATAGTCCTTCGGGACTAAATCCCTTTGGACTAAAAAATACTGTTAATTTACTTCTACTTTAAGCAATTTAATCTCGGGAATATATTAAATTGGTTACATAAATTAAATGAATATATTCAGAATTTCTTTCTGTCTCGAATGCTCGCAGGCAACTTCTCTTTTCCTTTGCTTCTGTCTAGGTTTCTTCCTCACTTCACCGTATTACATGCTGTTTTGTTTTTGTTAACATTCCTTTTGTACTTTCATAAAACTTAATCTAAAACTGAAGATGGCTGTACGCTTGATTTGTATTTAAGATTGAGAATTTACTTTTCATATGATGATTTAACAATGTTTATGTATTCTGGATTATGCAGAATTAAATTACGCCTTATTGGGGATAAAAAGAACAACAAACGCAAGAACATCATCTTTTATCACTGCTGCTATTCTAAGCATTTTTCTTTGCTTCCCCCACCCCCGTAAAAATTTTTATTCTATGCTGATGGTTTGTGATAGAAATATTTTCATCCTTCTGCAACAAACAAACTTAACTCTTACTTTAACATGGCCCGACTAATCGGCAGACCGGTAATTACTGATCCGGATAATCCAGAATCCGGATAATCCAGATCCGGATAATCCAGATCCGGATAATCCAGAATCGAGTGCTAGTGATTATTCTTAACATGGAAAATGAGTAGATACAGAATAATATTCAATTCCGTGAAAATGCAAACATAAAGGGATTTACCGATTAAGTTTTTTATTTTTATTTTTCATTTTTTCCCCCACAAATAAGCTCAAGAAAGAGCACCGATTTCAAACACTTTGACATTGGAAACCAGGGAGAATTTCCAAACTTTTAGGTCGTAACGTTATGCTACCAATTATTTATCATCGCGAGATCTGACAAGAGTGCCACTGCACAAGATAAAAGACTTTTAATTCATTTTTCATACGCCTCAACGGATAACTTGCTTTCAAATCACACCTATTCTTATCGTTCCGTACGTTCTTCATCTTTCAAACTATAACTGTAACAGCTTAACGACTTAGTAATGATTATTTTCAGTTTCTTAGCAGTTAAGCTTTATTTCAAAGTCGTTCTTTCTTCTGTTTGATTTACATCATTATGCGCTCAGACTAGAAGGTTATGCAGATTAAGAACATGCGAAAGAGAGTGGTTAAGGAACGAACTTGCTACTCGCAAAATCCGATCTGCTTAGAAAGAGTTATGATTTATCGGAGGCTGCAACAAGCCTTCTCATTTCCTCTCGAGAATAGTTATAAGGTATTTCTTCCCCCTTCTTCGCAAGCATTCGTGGTGTAGTGGTCAGCAAGCTGGGCGCGTATTCCAGAGGTCCGTGGTTCGAGTCCCGGCGAAGGCGTTGTTCATTTCTCACTTCTCCCCAACTAATAACTAATAAACCTACACTGGCGCTCGAACTAAAAAGATGGTGGATGATGATTCTCCACACCAAGATTTGGCGATTAGGGCCCCTAATTCTCAGTCGACCTTTAAAAGGGGGAGTATATAAAGTATTTCTCCCACCTTCTTTGCATGCCTTCGTGGTGTAGCGGTCAACACGCTCGACCCGTAACCGAGAGGTCCGTGGTTCGCTTCCAGGCTCAAGCAATGCTCATTCTTCACATTTCCTGCTTCCAAAAAATCTTAATGTCTCTACATAATCAATGCTCACTTTTATAGTGATTAGCGAGTATAAAATCAGATGTCTAATTTAAATGCTTTGCTTTTAATAATCGTAAATTTTTAGCCAGTTTGCCTAAGGTATTAAAAGTTAGTGTTGATAATGAATCGAAATTATAGTTTCTAAGTTCTTGCTTTTGTTGTAGTCCAATAGGTGCGAACGCATAAAATTTATTGGTTAGGTTAGGTTAAGTTATTCAATTATGGCAAAGCACACGAGGGCTATCTGCCTAAAGGGAGGGATGCCTTTGTGGAGGACTTTCTAAGGAAAACTGGCTCGTATACACGTTACACATGGGGAAAACCACGAAAACGCCCATGCAGCCAGCCCGTTCGCGGGATTCGAACCTCGGACCGAACTACCAGTGTTCAGCGTCTTTACCGCTCGGCCGCTGGTGGGCCTAAAATTTATTGAATTTAAAACTTGTGCTTTTCTAAGCTGATTATAGTCAGGGTGAAGACTCGCTAGCATTCAGGAAGTAGTACTCAGTAAAATATAGTTAGATGAACATACTGTTTTTAAGAATAAAATAGTGGTAGAGTTACAGATTGAATGATTTTAAAGCTAAAGGAACTTGATAATAATCATAGGTTTATTAGAACGAAAAGAACGTTAGTTCCAAATGGGATATTTGTCTCGAAACGTCATTTTATGTCGAAGTATATAAATGTATTGTATCACTTTTCAAATTGTGGCCACCAAATATTATAAGAAATTAAATAATGAAGAATCTGCATGAATGTATGTATGTTTCTCGCACTGTGAGAAACAGCGGTACTTAGGGCTATCCAGTTTTGAATAACGTAGTCCTCCACCTGAACATGGCTACCTGGAAGTCCGATTTTTGAATTTCGAATTTGTTTTATTATCTATTTCATATTTTGTAAAACTTTAACGAATTTTTTATTAACAAATTCAAAGTTTTCAAAACTAGCAGTAGCACAACTGTACTGAATAAAACATATTTACCTCCAGTGCGCGTGACTGTCTATCGGAAATTCTAAAGATATGCTACTTTTAAACATTTTGTGATTCTGGGGTTGAATCAAATTTTATGTGGAGTAAGCGCCAAGAACATGATATTTAATAAATCAAATAAACACACAAAACGTTAATAATATAGAAAAAGTTTTGTAAAGTCAAGATTTAACGCCGCATCGGAAATCCTGAACGTAAACTGCTATCCTGCTTTTAAATTTTTTGTACTTTTGATGTTGAATTGTACATAGCGTACGTGCTGAAGAAAATGATGCTTAATAATAAAGCTAAAAAGATAAAAAAAAGGGGCGGTTAGTAGGAATGAGTGTAAATGCAGACTGGTAGCCTGCGAGCTCAGCGAGAGCATAAAGAACCTCAACAGACCCTTTTGGGTGACCGTTAAAATTTGAAACCTTTCAAATTTTTTTTAATAACATATAATTCCTTTTTACTATGTAAAAGTTCGCCAAGGTGTATTGTAATATCATTTTTTTTCTCCCAAATCCATATTAAGTAAGTTGGTTTTGAATTTTTCATAAATAAATTCTCTAATGTTTCAGCCCAATAATATCAGAAGTTAAAAAAATAAGAACAGACACTTTCAGCTTGAGGTGGACTAGATTTCGATTTATTAGATCAGAGCAAAGCATGCTAAGGCTACTTGCCTAAGGGAAGGGCTCAGTTTTTCTTAGAAAGTCTTTCGCTCTAAGAAAAACTGATTCGTAGTCAATGCATACATGTGGAAATCCACGAAATCTTCTCTGAAGCCAGCCCGTTAGCTAAAGTTTGAGAGTGGATCGATTTACCAGTGTTCAGCAATCTTATTCGCTCGGCTCAGTTTCACGACGGAAACAAACACTAAGTGGTTGATAAAACTATCATTAGTAATTTAAAATACCCGTTACGGGCGAATATGCAGGCTGTTTCTAAATGAATATCGGGGTTTTAACGCTTTGTAGTATTTATTACGTGAAACTTAAAATCATAATTAATACATGAAATGAAAGAACAACTCAAACAGTTCTGTTTGTTGGTACGCGCATGCGCCAGAAAGCGCCAAAAGCCGAAATGGTGACAAGTGAACAGAAAGCTTTTTGTGTTCTGTAATTTGCAAAGACCGAATCTGTAGTTACTGTGCAATGTGCATTCCGGATTAAATTCAGATGTGATCCCCCAAGTTTTAATAACAACCGTAGATGGTATCATCAACTCGAAAATACCGGCTGCCTTTGCAAAACGAAGAGTACGTGACGACCAAGAGCAAGTGAAGAGAGTGTTGTCTTCCACGCGTAGAACGAAGAAATCAGTTCGGAAGGCTAGTTCGTTTCATAAAGGATCGTGTGTATATACTTCCACTACCAGCTCACCTACCCGACCTAAGAAACAGTATTGAGGCAGCTGTTACAACAATAATACCACAAACACTAATCAACGTTTGGAAAGAACTAGGCTATGGACTTGATGTGTGCCGTCTGACGAAAGGTGCTCACACTGAACACATGTAAGCTTGTAGATAGAACCGTTCGAGCTGCTCTTTCATTTCATGTATTAATTATAATTTTAAGTTTTACGTAATAAATACCACAAAGCGTTAAAACCCAGATATTCATTTAGAAACACCTTGTATTTTGATAGCAGTGGAACAGATATATTTGGATGCATGGTACAGATACTTTCCTGCAGTGTGCGAAATCTCAGTAATATACGTTATATACGTTAAATTATTGCAATATGAATGACGGTTAGATTAAGTGTAAGGCGACGAGGGCTACCTGCCTAGGACTTACTAAGGAAAATTGACTTGTATTTATGTTACACATGAGGAAAATCATGAAAACCAACGATGCAGCCAACCCATTCGCCTGGAATCGAACTCCTAGCATTCAGCGGTCTTGAACCACTTGGCCACGGGTGGAGCAAAGTAAACGAAAACTTATTATTAAGTATAATTGAAAACAACAATGTAGACGCATACTCTGTACGTATGTAGAGTCATTAGGTTATTTTGATACGGAAGACGTGAAAAATGAGCAATGCTCTCGTCGGGACTCGAACTTGGACCTCTCGAATACGCGTCCGAGTGTACTACCATTACACTACGAAGGCATGCAGAAAGGAGGGAGAACTGGCTGAAGAATCATTGATGGACACTGACAAAACCGATTTACGAAGTTAATCAAGTAGGAAAAAAGACTACATAGCCTCATTTTATATGGAATTTTATATGGAATTTATATGGAACTCGTATGGTTTTAGACATCATTTTAAATGATGACTAAAACCATACGAGTATTAATCTAAAACCTATTAATAAGTTTATATTTCGTTTAACATAAAAACCTATTTGTGCGCTGCGGGAAAAAAAATAAAAGGAATGTCATTTCAGAAAAAGTCCGATTTTGTATCAAAATACCTATGTTAGAACAATGCTATATATAAATCTAATATATATCTTAAGTCACGCTTTCGAGACATGAAAAATACAATTTCAATTTCGTCAATCGGCCCAGGAGAACGGGAGATATAAAACTGTCCTCTTCTTCCCCCCCCGCTGTGTACATATACTCCCCCTCACATATTTTCCCCTCTAGCTTGTTTAACGTATGACTCAGCACGTTCTGACTTTTATGGCCACAACGTAAAATATAAGAAAGTACATTGTTTAACTAAAAAAAATATACTGTGAAATTAATAAGTTTGAAATACAGAATATAATGATTATACATTTATACGTGATTTTTAGTGTTTTACATTCTTTATTCCAGTCTGTTGGTGTTGCTTATGTTCACTTGTCTGACGTATAGTCAGCCCAAGTCCACGAAATTCCTCGTGGCAAGGAGCTCAAGATTACGCCTGTCGTTGGCAATAGCCTTGAGCACCTGACAGTGCGATTTGGCTCAATTCCGCCCCTAATTTTGATGGAGAGCAACCCGGGGGGGGGACGGGTCCGAGGATCTCCCACCCCTCTCCCCTTCCACCAAACCACACGAAAGAACTTTCGGCTCGCCGCATATTTAAAGTGGCGCCATGCCGCACCGACACTATACATTTACAAACATCCATGCCTTCTCCATGATTCGAACCCAGGTCCTTCGACATGGCAGCGACGCTAACCACTATACCGGTTGGGCGGCTTATTCGAGTCTTCCCATTGGAAACGTAATACACCGCGTAAATTTATCCTCTCGAATTTCAAAAGGCAAAATCACAGTCAACAGACAGCTGCAATCGGAATGCGGATTAAACGGGCCCTGTCTAAAAAATATTGTTTGTTATTTCGAAAACTATTCAGAAACCATCAGTGTAAAGCAAAATTATCTGCGTAATATACAAAACGAAAAATTAAAATGTGTGGTGATAACAGCAACGATAGCTCGTGATGTCATAGTATTTGAGATTTTTTTTTATCCATAAAAGTATGCAATTCAATTATACGTAATTCAAAAAATATAAATAATGTTTATGTTTATGCAAAATATAAACATTATTTAATCATAGGTTAAAAATAAATTCGTCAATCGTAAAAAGAAAACCAAGCGTGCACCCATTATTAATCTTCTGTAATGCTATTTATAATTCAATTCCTTCATTTGTCTAAACGTGTTTATTCTTCCGTTATTTACAGTTTTATACTTTTGTACTCAATACTGATTTCATTTAGGTAACCAAATAAACTTATTATCCAGATTAAACTACTTAAGAATACAGGTAAATTTTTAATAACATTTTTCTGTTAAGCTATGAATCAGGGTTATTATTTTTTCTTGTGATTTTTTTAACTCTACTCGGATTAACCGTTATTTTAAACTAACCATCTTCGGTTTTATCTTCGTTATTCAGAAGCTGACTGTATTAATCAAATTTAAAAGTTTTCACTAAATTATTTCTGAGACAATTTATGAATTGCAAAAAAAATGTACTATTAACTCCTGCTCCTAAATTACGGTAGACTATTAAAAACCTGTTAGAATAACTACAAAATGTAAACACTTACGTTTCCATCGCACCGATATTACAGATTTGGTTGTTAGTTCTTCAACAATTACTTCCCGTCTGTTTTCTCCGACGGAGGGAGTACGAGACATCGCTATTTTTAGCCGATCATGTCTGCAGTTCTTTGGCTTCGTTCCTGATGACATTTACCAGATTTGATTTGCAGTCATGAATGCAGTTAAAGAATGCAGTTTAAAAGACAAAAACTATTGGAGACTGAGTCTTTAGATTTCAAATTAACATCTTAAACTGTTTTATCTTAAACTTAAAACATCTTAAACTGTTATGTTAAACATCTTAAACATCTCAACAATTTGAAAATGGGCTATTGTTTTCAGTTTGCGATAAAAAGTACCTTCCGTTACAAATGAAAATATTAGAAACATGAGAACTCATTGTTGCCAGTCCATGATACAAAATATCTTTTATTTTTATTCGATAGTACGCAACTACGTTGTCCATAAGCACTAGAAAGAAAGTCATTTAAAAAGTTATTTTAGCTGTATTTCTCAGTAATAATATTTTGCAACAAGTGGGATACACAAAATAGCTTTCTAAGTATATTTTGATATACCAGTATCAAAATTCCTAACTGTATTTCTGCGCCTTATTGTAGTCTGCATCCATCCTGTCTCTCTTTATCTTATTTCAATTCTTTTTCTTTTCCTTGCGTATTTTATTCGAATACTAATACAGTCAAATCTCGCTAAAGCGAATCTCAGATCATTTTAGTTTTATAACGAGCCCCGAAATATAACGAATGAACAATACACTTAATGTTATTTTATACAGCTATGGCAAACCTCCAAATGTATAAAAATTTGATTAAAAAAATTTCATAGATAACTTTATATATATATATATATATTTCATATTTTTTCCCAGCCTTTTGCAAGTTTTCACCGAAAAATTTCTAACTCTTAAAAAACATCCATGCTTAGGCTGTTAAGATCTACATTTATTCGATGTGAGGATAGTGAAAATTCTTTACATTACTGTTCTTTTAACTTCATCCTCCTTTTCTCTGTATTCCGAATAAAAGCTCTACGAGGAAGGGGCAACACTTAGTTCTTGGAAAATCAGGGTATAGAATAAGCATATATTGTTACGAATTTCGTATTTAGTTAAACATTTTTTAGTAGAATTATAATTAAAATTGTTTTATTTTCCCGTGCAATGCAGCGCGTAACAAATCTTAAGAGAAAGCTACGCCGGAAAAGCAAAAATACAAGAGCACGTGCATTTAACATTGAATAAAAGTTTATCTCGGTAATTGATATTCAATTTGAATAAACGTAATTGAATAGTGTGTTAGCTGTAACCATAATTCTACTCCTTTTGCTTTCAAGAAATTGCTAGAACTCTCTCGCGCGGCTGATTTAAAAAGTTACAAAAGCCTGAGAGAAACATCTCAGCTCAGTTGTTGTTTAGATAACTGTTCTTGATTGCAGCGAATTCGCGGTGAGATCGAATTAGCTTTCCCTGCGCTTTGGAATGCGTTCTATTTAATGTTTTAGTAATTTAAAATATAGGTACTGCTTATATTGCGTAATACTGCACTAATATCTTTGAGGAATAATCTAGCGTTTGTTATGTTTCTTGTGATTAGAATAAATTTGATTAACTTTTTATTGGACTTGTGCATTCAATCTATTACGAACCTGTACACACGCAATAGGATTAAGACATCGTATGTTATATGTGACTACTAAGTTGAATGGGTTCTCTGATTCTACCTAGACTTTTTGATCGAGCTCTCAAACAGAGCTCTATTCAAAGCTGATGCTTCTGATAGTAATTTTGAAATTTTTGGCATTCAGGGAAATAGAAAAAGTGAATAGATTTTTAATAAACTTAAAAAGCTATACAGGTGATTCGCCTTTCAGAGAATAGAAGTTTTTTAGTTTATCGGTTTATTTTATTTCAGTAATTAAAATGTTGTGGAAGACTTGTCCTCTGAATGGGAAGGAGTTGCATTCTTTAGCTCTTTTCCAAGATTCAAGATAAGTACTATTGCAATTTTGCTTTGCAACCGTACATATCTTAGAGAAAATGAATTCACTCTTTAGTCCTCAAAGGATAGGAGGGTTCACATTTTTCAGAAAGGTGAATTTCACATATTCTTTTACTTAGCTCTCTTCATTCCGTACAGGAGAATTTTCGGTGTCATAAATTCATCCGTAGGCCGAGCGATAAACATAACTAAAATCTAGATTCTGTATAAGGTGAATATTGTTACAAAATGGATGTAGCCAAATAGATATATGTTCAGAATAAAGTTTATTCTAATCTGTTGTCGGTATCATACAGAAAAATTGAGATTCGATAGTTTCTACTCATAAAAAAAATTGGACAGGAGAAAAAAGTTTAAAAAAGCCAAGCATAAGGGTGTTGAAGAAGCACTTCTAAAATGAATCAACATTCAAAGAAGCTGCAATCTGCCATTAGCTGGACAAATGTTAATTTTAAATACGTATTTATATAGAGATTTATAATTGGCGGGAAGAAAATGATTAACTGATTTATGGTATAAAATTTATTAAAGCATAGTGAAACTGGAAAACAATGAAAAAAAATTCATTAATTGCGCGAAATATTTGCTTTTAATAAGATTTTTTTTAAATCAGAATTGTTATTCACTTCTGTTGGGAGATATTACGATGCTAATCGAACTTTTTTGTGTGATTCATCAATCATTTTACATTATTTTGTGAATACTGCTTTTTTTTTTCCTCCTTATTAGATCGGATATAGCAATTAAAATTTCAGTGCTCAGAGGTTCATTGCAGTGAAGCTCAATTACATACTTTTTTAATATTTTGTTTTATTTTGCTTACATACCCTTTTACATTCAAGAAGAAAATGCAGAAACAAATGAAGGTTTACAAATTGAAATTCTTTTCGAAATCGGTTTTAATTTTTATTCAACAGTAAAAAGTTAGGTTTATACGTTGTATAATTTTTAATGTTTTTAATATTTTTATATTTTTAATAATTTTAAATGTTCACGGGATACACTTTTTTGAGTTTTTGGACTACTGCATAATATTTAATATGGAAGTTATTATTATTTTTGAAAAATTATTTGTACTATTTGGATTTAAAACTCACACTTAGAGAAATGTAAATCACTGCATGTTACAAGGTGCTTGCAACACAATGCAGTAAACACATACAAAGGTCAGACAGCAAATTAAAATACCTGATAATGCGGCTCTTAACGAAGCTCGACATCTAAACGCAAATACTAGCAAAATCCAGAACCCGCCAATCCAAGGCAATTACACAGTCGGAATAAATACGCAAGATAACAGTGTCACTGGCTGAGTTACCAATTCTGTGCTGCATTTCTTCCTACAATTTAAAACCCACCTAATTTGCCCTTCAGGTATAGCTGACGGAAGACGTAGAAGTAGAGGATAGCTTTAACATAAAACATAATTCATTAATTAAAATTAACCTAACAGATTGACTTAGTGTCACTTTCCTGCACGATTTCAGTTTTAACTCTGTCTTTTAAATACGAACACTTAGCAATTTTGGCTGAACTCGTGATTTTAATCGTATTTCTTCTTTATAACGGAAGCGGAAAGTTCCCGTTATCCAGAAATTTATTTTTACATCTAAATTAATAATAAAGTAAACCTTCTCTGTGGCGACTATCCACACTTCTGAACAGTTTTAATCTTTTATGGAGAATGTCATCTGACGGTGATGGTGATTATTGATGTGTTTAAAGGGTTTACCTTACTCAAGAACTCATGAAATCGTTGAAGAATAACACTGTAGAAGGAATGCGACATATCGGTTTATTATTACCGTTACATCAATAAAATTAGGAAGATGAGTATAGTATAGCAAATGTAAATAAGCAAAAATTATTTCACATTTAATTTTATGAAATACAAAATTCAAAGTGGTTTAAAATTTTCAGTGATACTTTAAGACATGGATAACAAACTCAGTTCCGCATTTTAAAAAGCAGAAAACACATCAACAACTTCAGAAACTCTCGGTATTCATATTAAAATGTTTGACGCTTTGCAGAATTCTTAGTCTAATGTTAATCACTTCAGATTTACGTAATTTAAAATAAAAAAAAACCACATGCCTAGATATATTGAACTTCAAAACCAACATATCCAATCGCATTAACGTTAGAAAAAGTAATAAACTGCCTTGATGAGCATTTATTTGTTATACCGTACAATCTGCTCATACACAATGAAAAAGTCCGGCATTGTAAAGATTATCAGGTTTCTTTTTGAAGGTAGCATGAAAAACTAACTGTGCTCTCGCCGGGTTCGAACCAAGGATATTCCAGTTGCCTGTTGAACGTGTTAACTACTTACACGACGAAAGCACTCGCGGGAAGAATGCGGTAATTCTCTACATTCCCCTTTCTATTTAAAGGGCGTCCAGGGAGAAGCACAAGATCCAGTTATTCCCAATCTAGGTGATGACGAATTACTGTCCACTAGATTTTTAGCTCAAGCTTTTCTATAGAGACTTAATAGATAATAGATCTTCCACTTGCTAGTTCGGGCTTCTCTACCGTGACTTAATAGGTAATAGACCTTCCACTTACCGAACTGGACGTGCTAACCACTTACGCCATGACAACACATGTGGGGAATGCGATATTCCTGATAAGATAAGTAGTTTATAAAAGTAGTGAACCATTTAAAGATTGATGCTATAACCCGAACCTAGTCTCAGATGCGCACTCAATAATAACCTTATGAGGAAGCGCATATCCCAAATAATGGACACTCTGGCATCAAAGGGTCTAGAACTGTGCAACACAGAGTGATCCTCCAACTCATTCATTAAAGAATAACCTCCAATTATTAATCGAATCCTTAGCTGAAACAGCAAATAATGAAAACATTTCAAAATAGTTCAAATCGTCATATAAATGGTAAGAAGCACTTAAACACAGCAGCTAGTCAACGAACTTATATGAGTAATTAAACTATTCCAAAACTTCAATGTGCTCATCAACAACCAAATTAAGCACATAGATTGAACAAACAATGAACGTCTAGGTATGATGAACATGCAATAACAGCCAAAGTAGACATTGGCATAAGACAGTGACGCCGCCAGCAGTGGCAGAGCTTGTGATGTTGCTCTAGACAACAGAAGCACCTCTACACCAAAACGGCACCGTGGGTCCCAGGAAGGCTTTACTAATCTGGATAGCTAGCGTAAGGGGCCTATACCTACTTACCCAGGGTAAATAATAGGTGGCCCCCTACACTTATACCTAACCTAACCTAACCCGAACCCAGTCTATATGATAATCGAATATGACAGTGAGTTAATGATTAATTCCCCTTCTCCATATAAAAATTCTAATTTTGCTGTTACACTAAAAGTGCTTTAATCTGATAACATTTTGTGATTACCTTACTACATATTTGAGGATCTCGATCAAGTTAGGTAGAGATCGTCTTAGATTATTATTGTAATTATCAACACTCATGTTAATGTGTATTTTCAAAAATTACTGGTCACTTTCAGAGGTGATAGCTATGGAACATAAGGCTCGATTTTCGCAGAAGCAAAAGCGAGCATGAGCCCCATTTTCAAGCAGGCCTCCAAATCCTCTTACAACACTTAAAATATGTAAAATTTTATGCATTTTTTTCAATTCTAGGCTTTAAAAATATGAAATCAGAAGCTGGAATATAATGTTAAATTTCGTATTTTATTTTTTATACAGTTCTTGACAAATCAGATACTGTATCTTCGTCTTGCATTCTCGTTGAACAATGATATCGTTCAATAAAAACCTCAGTTCAAAAATTGTGTTACACTGTGTGTCGCTGTATCCGAACTACTTCGACGTAAATCGGATAAAGAGAAGCGTAACGTAAGTTAATACAATGCAAGATAAAAACAAACTGTTGCAGAGAGGTTTAGAAAATCGAACTTTATCTAGTTCTTTTTAACTTTCAGCGAGAAACGTTGAATTATAAGGTTATTTCATAAAACAATTTATATGAAGTGCACTTTACGTGATACTGCCAACTTTGAAAAAAGTACACTGGCAATAAAAATTAAAGGAACAATTATAAAAATTCACACATCTTGAATGATTTGGCAGCTAAGAATATGGAACTTTAAATAGATTATATTGTCATGTCTAATGTAACTTCAAAATACAGAAACGCCTGAACGTAGGAAACGTGATATAACTATAGGAAAGTTGGTATTGCAATTTTTCAGAAGTACATATAAAAAATTGAAACATTGCATGGTCACCCTTTGAGCGAAATGCAAGCTTTACAGACATTTGTCATTCTGTATATTAGATTGTCGTTGAGTTTCTGCGGTAACGAAGTACATCCACGATGAATAGCGCCTTGAAACTCATGGAAAAAACTAGTTGGGGACTGTAGTAATGAAAGTTGGCGTCCCAGTCATGTTCTTTCTGATTTAAATCAGGAGAATATGCGGGCCATTCCATCCGCTACATTCCTTCGGACTCAAGATAATTCAGTGCAATGGGGACCAGCATCGTGTTGCAGTATGGATTAGCATTACCGTCGATTAGGAGGAAGTTATTATCGATTGCATCCCTAAGCAACTTGACACAGGAGTCAAGAACTTCAGCTCTTTATATTTCAGCGTTCATACTTGCATTGACAAAAATGTGCAGGCCAATGCAGCCATTCAAATAATGCCCGACTATGCCGTGGACGCCTCCTTTGTACCGATCCCTTTCACGGATGTTTTCTGGCTTATTGCGAGTATTTTGCTCCCTACATATTGAAACACGTCTAAAAGCACTCTTTCATTAGAAACGAGACTCACCAGTAAAGTCTACTCAGCTCCAATCCATGGTACTCCGGTCACAAGAGTCTCTGCATCCTTGTAACAGCATCCTTGTACAGCGCTTTCTTATACAATCTGTCACTCATGATTTATATGGATAGTCGAGTTTCCTGCAACTGAAGAAAATTTTCTTGCAATCTGGGCTTATAATAATAGTTGCTAAATGACAGTCTTGTGAGTCTATTGTGTCACATTTTCGACCCACATCTGGTTTCCACATACATCACCTGTATATATCCCCATCTTTAAACCGTTACCAGATTTCTGGCATAAAGCTTTTGGCTACTTATAGGACTTTGCAGACATGTGTCAATGTCTGCTCTACTTCTCTTCTCCCGATGATACGTCTTTTTCACAATCCGACAAATGTCTTCTCAATGACATATTCATCTTGCACATGCAGACTTTTATCCTACTACTCTGCTGGCTGTGAAATCAGAATTTGAAACACTTCCTTGCAACATTTTCCACACATGCTACAAAAACAGGTGCAAAAATCTGTAAATTTCCCTGCAGCGAGGATAAAGCCCATTTGGACTATATGATAACGTTCCCCTTGATGTATAAACCAGCTACCCTCATGGGACTTCCAATAATAAAATTAACATAAAGCGCCTTTATTGTTTACACTATACTCGTTCCTTTAATTTTTCACGTTTATCTAGAACGGGCGTTCTGTAACAGATTTTGAGCCAGGCCTTAAATTTCGTAAATTTTTATGAAAAACTTTCGTAACTTTTTACGATCCTGACCGAAAGTTTTCGCCAGAAGATGTCTCACTGTACTTTAAAGATCAAAATCTAATTATGAAATCATTTCTCCAAGTTGCAAGACAGGGCATGAAGTATTAAAAACAATCACATAAAATCTTCAAACTGAAATGAATACTTGACGAAGAAGATAATATCGAAACACTTGTCGTTTCCGAAGCTGGTGAACACTTCCGTGAAAGTGAGGGAAGGGCGATGAACTGTGAACACCAGCTGATAATACAAAACTCTTCCGTCATATCTGTGGTTTCCCTTGCATTATCTTGACATGAAGCCTCTATCTGTTAAAAAAAAACAAAATTCTGTTTGGAAATTGCTAATACTATGTCTAGCACAGAAGCTGATCAGAGACCCAAAGGCAAAATTTTAATTGACAAGAATCTTTGTCAAATGCGGACGAATATCTGTTTCATTATTACATAAATAAACTATTATTAACATCTTGAAGAAGGTTTTATTGTTTACACTATACGAATTTAGTATTCTGGAAAAATAGACGCTTTTGTCACTTCCTCTTATAAGGAACTATCGCATTCCCTTTAGCGTGCTTTCTTGCCTAAGTTAGGCTAGCAATTGGAGGGCCCATTGTTCGAATCTTGTAGACAGTATAGTTGATTCTTCAACTTTACTAGTTTGGAAAAATCTACAATCTTTATAACTTAAGAACTATTTGCGGCAAAGCCTTTTATGCTGCGATTTAATGAAAAATGTAGCACGGCTATGCCTCGAATAATAAAAATTACTAAAGTGCAAAAATTTGATTTTGGCATTCCTTTATGATAGAATAATATTGTGTTATGCTCCTCCCTTAGAGTTTGGCTTTGCCATTTTAAGCAACTCATTTTTAGTGTATGAGTGAATGATTTTACGCTCTATATCTTAAATTTCTGGGGGTTAATTCTTAAATTAGTGAGCCTGTCATTGCTGTTTAGTTTACAGTTGCTTTGGATGTTAAAAATGGACTTAAATACTAAGATCGGTTTAGAAATTTTAGTAGTCTTTTAAATTTTTTAAAATTTTAAATAGTAAATTCTCTTTGAAGTGTTAAACTATTAACGGAAGTTTCATATTTTAATATTTTATTTTATATTTTAATCAATCTATAGGAGGGATTAAAATAATTATCCACTCGTTTTAATAATAATAAAATAATTATCCACTCGTTTTAATAATAATAAAATAATTATCCACTTGTTTCTATTCTGAATTACAGAATGTGATCACGTTGTCCAGGACCATTTTGATAACATAGCCGAATAATAACATTAGGCGATGAGAAAAAATATCAATGGAATTTAACTAATTTAATATAAATATAACTAGAAATACGTAAATACTTATTTTTACAGACTTTTAATTAATAAAAAATGTCATTAATAATTGATTACTTGGAATTATTAAGCAAAAGTTCATGTACGAACTGTATTCATAATATTTCTGAAAATCATTTGATCATATGGAAAGTTTATTATATAAAATTGCTTGAATTTCTTTCGGAAACAGACAGGCAGTCTGCTATTGTAGCTACAATATTAGTTTTTTCATCAATATCCATCCAAGCATTAAATTCCCTACAGTTCATCATAGTAGGAGACGTTTTCAGTTCTTCAACTTTATTTCATCTTAGAAAGTCCTCTACGAAGGCAGTCCTTAGGAAATAATCCTCGTGTGCTTTGCCATATTTAGCTAACCTATCCTAACCGTGTAGAATTATTACGCTTATTCGGAACAGGAAAGAGGAAAAATACCCTCGTCCAGATTCTCCCTCCGGACTTTCAGATTACTAGCCGCGCGTGCTTTCCATTTGCACAGCGAATACACGCGCTGAGAAAGGAGAAAAACCTTACATTCGCTCCCCTTTAAAGAGCGACTGGGCAGGAAGAGATTCAGTCGTCAAATCGGTAGTTCTGTTAGTAACGAATTATCGTTTATCAGTTTTTTTTCGGCCCCTCTATAGAGCCATTAAAATTTTTTGAAAGCATAAAACCCAAGAAATCCACCGTGCCCTCGCCAGGAATCGAAATCCGCATCCTCCGATTGCTAGCCAAATGCGCTCTCTTGTTATACTATGAAGGCAAACTAATCTGGCGAGAGAAGGGAAGGTAATTAAAAATAAAGAATACGTCCTATCTTGCAATTTTTTTTCAGATGATCTATGGAGGAAATACTGTATTGTGTATGAGACTTTCTGACAATAAAAGCGGTATAACGATAATGCAAGGAAAGGGTGCGGTAATAAATAGCATCATTTATATATAGGACTGCATTCGGCATCAAAAATGGCAAACCACGCATACGGGAAAATGATTGTTTCTTGAATGATAACTCCAGGTTTCAGTGTACTGTATTACATTCTATAGAAAGTGCTACTTTATATCATAAGTATAAAAAAAGGACACTTACGACACTAAGGCTTTTGTTCTTTATCAGACAGTGGCCACTATATAAGAGGGTAGCGGTCTCTTGCTTCAAGAGTTTGGAAATTAAAAAAAAAAAAAAAATCTGTCCATTAATGGAAAGTGTCTATTAACCAAGATACGATTGAGGATTTCTAATACATACATACCGACTGAAAAATTTCGAATTCTTTTGTCTGCATCCGAAATAAATTAGAACGGTCAAGAAGAAATTTTATAATAATAACGTCAAGTTTCATAGCCTCTTTGTACATATTTCTCTTTTTAATTTTATTCAAACGCTGATACAATTGTTTGATACTGTAATATTTTTCCGCTCTATACGCTCAAGGGGAAAAAAGGAATGAAGAAATTAATTCTGAAATTTTTAAATTCATATTTCCTTCTGATTTGAATTTGAATTTTATTCAATAGTAAAAATTTTATATTATCCGCTAGCAACACTAAATATTTTGCTAAATTTAGAGAGAGAGAGCTAGAAAGAAAGCGTAGAAACATCTGTAAAGTATTTTGTATCTGACAATATTTTATATTTTTTAATTTTTAGAAATTTTAATGTTAAACAATTCTTTGAAGTATTAGATGGTAGTTTGAAACTTTTATACTGCAAGTTAATTTTTATTAATATTCATAAGCGAGCGCCCATGTGTTATTGTGGTCTTTTATTGAGTTCAATGTAAAGATAACGAGAGAAAGGAAAATGTCATGGCGGATGACTAACAACGAAAATGTTCCGCATGGTCTGTTGGGAATAAATATTTTTCAGGTGAGCAAACGAAAACTCGGCGCTGACGGTGCTCGGCGCGGCACAACGCCATGATTCATGGCAGACGATGTGTGTAAACAGCTGCACACCTAGGAAGCAGAGAAGAAGGGGGGGGGACAAGTCGGAGTTCAATGTTTTCACAAAAGTTGCTGTCTGGCGAACAGTGAACAGTAGAAAAGTATATGTTATTAATGAATTATGTACAAGAATAGGAAACTTTCCAACAGATATCATTATCAACTTGGAGGCGGAGGGGAGAAAAAGGTGTGTTTATAGCAGCACTCCAAATATTCGAATTTTAGGTGCAGTAAATGTCCAGTAATCCTATAGTCAGCAGTTTGATACATCTTTAATCTGGCATCCATTTC
>KK112101.1:161589-172863 GCA_000611955.2 Stegodyphus mimosarum
ATGTCTTGATTTGCAAATTTCTACAATAAATGAAAACTCCACTTTTTTACAAATATTTCCGATAATAAATGCTATTTTTAAATGCATTTTGTGTAAAATAATTTTCAAGATTTTATATTAAAATCTTTAATTTTTATTGCTATTTAAATCTTTAAAAAAATAATAAGGAATATAATTGAAAACGAAAACCTTAATTTGTTTATTTATATTTAAATTATTATTTTTAAGTTACTGAAGGACATAGAAAAATGCATGTTTCAAATGAATAGCACTATAGTTTAAACTTGAAATACCTAAAAAAACATGAAAAAATATAGTATTCTGTAAATAACAAAACATTTTCGTTTTTAGAAATATTCTTCCCTACAGTACAAATAATTTCTCTATCATCCTAATTAATGCTTATTGCACACCGAATATGCCCTTATAATCCCAAAACACGATAAATCCGGAAAAAATTCTGTGAAACTTTAATTAATTCATAGGAATCATACAAAGTTTAGAACAAGCGTACAAAGATTCACAGGAAACTTCAGAACTTATAAGTATACAATTAAATATACAATGACAGTGTACATACCATATTACTTCGGATTTTAACAGCCTTTGAATTTAAGCTCAAGAGGATTTTAAAATTAGAAAACTGGATAAAATAATAAGAAATAAAAAGGATTTTATAACAGACATTGAAAAATATTTTCCACAAAATCATTTTAGACCCGATTGTTGGCGAATGGGAGATCAATAGAATTAAGTTGTTAACATATTCATTCTGAATTTAAGCCTCTAATTTTGCAACTTCAAAATTTGAATAAAAATGCTGCCTAAATTCAAAATGGAATAATTCGGAGTTAAATGCATGACATATTGTTTAGAATTTGATTAAGATACTAATGAAACTTACGTATATTTAAGGCCGGCGGCAAATTTAGAGGCGAAAAAGCTGTATTGGCACTGGATGGCAGAAAATGCAACATCAGCCCTACCTATAATTCAAATATTTTTTGGTGAAAACGTCTATCATTATCTTTTGTATAGAATCACATTGTTGAATAAGTACACAGTTCTGTGGAAACCTATAAGGAGGTAAATTCGAGCTCAATTTATTCATCTATGTAGTTTTAAAAACTCATACACAAATTTTACTGCCTCATCATGTTAGCCTTGTTATTTTATCTTTACTTCATCTTCCACTTTACGTATTCCATGGGCTTCTAGTGTGAGTGTCAGCTACTAGACTGCTCTGATTTTATAAAATTCTACAGTCCTTATCGTTCTTGTTTTTTCTCCATCCATATTTCTTCTGTTTTTTTCATTTATATTTTCTAGCTTTTGAATGTCAGAAATAACTATATTCATTTCAAGCTTAGCAGACAGTCTCTGCTTCAAAACTTGAGAGTCAAGTATACTCCATTTCCTTTTCTCGGAAAAGTTAGACCTCAGTGATTTGCCACTGATAAATTTCAATAGGATACCAAAATCCACTTATAACATTGTATAAAATAGTTTGAAATGTAAATAGATCTTTTCATTTTTCTGATTTAGTAGCTTAGCGATTTCTAGAGAGTTTAATAAAATTCAAATTCGAATCGGTATAAAAATCCGTCAAAGATCTTTAAAATTATCCACATTATACACGGGAAAGACCACGAAAACGTCCAAGCAGCCAGCCCGTTTGTCTTGAATCGAACCCAGGTTAAATTACCGGTATTCAATGACATCACCACTGTCCCACCTGTTCAGATGGATTTCGATTAAGCAGAGTTTTGGTGAAATTCCTGGCGTGCGATTAATTACTACCTAAATATGATGCATGAATTACTCAAACTTTTTATGAAAATACTCATTTATAAGTATTATATAAAATAATATAAAAGCTAATAGCTAATTTTAACGTAAACTAAGTGATTAACTGTGTGATTTATGATAGAAATCTTTGAAAAGCCAGACAATCTCTCTGTCAAACCAGCCGGTGGCTGACTATTCGAAAAATTGTACTGTCCGAATGAAAAACCATTTATGTAGCAACACTATGAATGCTACTGAAGTTAATTTCAAGAAACAATCAATAAAAAATTCCATTCTAATCTTAAAAATAAATTTGAAAAGGTCCTAATATGCAATTATCTGTGATCTAAATGCTATTATTAGTTATTAGCTACCACAATGTTGGTAATGGTTAAGCCGCTATGAACAAAAATATTTGCACTGATGGAACTGCATGATTTTTAACCGAGCGATTCTTTTAATAAAATTCTAATAACCAATTTATTGTTGAAACAGGCGTCTGACGCTCGAAAGCAAATTCGAGCTCTATTATATCAGCCGTGAGAAATTTACGATCTATTTATGAAATAATGAACGACAATATTATAAATAAAGCAGCAGAACATGAAGTATAAAATTTATGTTCTGAAAGTTAAAATAATTTTAATTTGTTTTTGGTCTGTGATAATTTGGCACAATATTATGAACAAAATAAGTTCTATCAGCAAACAGCGTTATATTATGAATATTAAATTTGATTTAGAGTCCACTGAAGAGAAATAAAAAATTTTATTATAGAATACAGAGCAGATTCTAACCACAGCAATCTGCTTAAAATTGCCAAAGCACTTAATGAAGATGTAGAGATGTAGATGGAAAATTTGAATTTAAAACTGCAATTAAAAATGCAAAGGCAAAAGAAACGTCAGTTTCAAAATGAAACATCAAGACAAATGACTGGAAGCGTTTGAAGGTAAATTTAGAATTAATGCTTTTAGAATTATAAGCATTATTATTCTTTAATTATTATTATTATTTCCAATGGCGGACACTGGCCGTTATAGTCCTTGGTCACTACTCAGGCTGGAAGCGATGGTCACTTTATTAAGGATGCACTTACCAGGTGGGCCATCGTTGCCTCCGATGAAGGGATAGACAATTTACATCCATGCCTTCTCCGGTATTCGAGACCGAATCCTTCGCTATGGCAGTCGGAGTCCCTAACCAATTTTCCGTCTGGGCGGCGGATTATTCACTAAACATTTTTAGATATTGCGTGGACATCCTTAAATGAACGTTTTGAACTAGTTAAATTGCACAGTGGTAATTTTAGTTTTCCATACAATTTATCAGAAATGGATAAAGTAGATTTACAGAAAAACTAAAATCCGAAGTTGTGTGTTTTTAAAGATATTTGCAAAGACATAGTTAGACATTAAAATCTCTTTGATATTTTGCAGTTAATTACATCTGGCGATTTATTTTTTCCAATAGTCTATTAAGAAAATTATTGATTTGCCTGTTACTGCTGAAAACGGTGAAAGATTACTTTCCGAACAAAAACTAATTTATGTACGAGAATGTCACTAGAAAAGTTTGTGAAACTTACATTAAAAGCAATTGAAACTTGGACATTAAAAAAAAGTAATTTCTACTCTTGTTCATCTACAATGTAGGAAAATAAAAATTCAGATGTAAAAAAATTATTTACTGTTTGATTAATTAAATTTATATACATAAGTGTTTAATTAATTTTTAAATTAGCTAATTTAGGCATAACATCAAAAATAATTAAATTATTTTGATTAAAATACAATTAATTTGTTTCAAATACGATTTTGGTATTTTGTTTCTTTTTCTAAACTCTATTCTGTCGTTGATAGAGACAAAAGAACTGACCTTGAAAGAAGCCTTTTTTTTAATTCGTTGGCAGGCACCGAACCAGCATCTCCTAAATACACGAAAGGTAAGTTTAGGGGATATTAACCGAACAGCCTGGCGCCGGCCCTGTCTCTAATCTATTATTTGATCTGTAAATATTTAAGGTACTCAGCCCGCAAGAAAAGATTGTTAAGTTTTCTCAACATTATAGTTTACTTTCACACAACGAAAAAAATAATTTTAATTGCTTTTATTAATCTTTTATTAAATTTGCGCTCTTAGATTCTAAGGTAAAGATGAAACGATAATTCTTCTGAAGTCTAGGAAGGTTAAAAAGATGTTTAGCTCAAATGAAATTAGGTTAAACCATACATGCACAGCGTAAGAGTTGACAAAGTTTGGTTGGTTTTTAGATTTAAAAATGTAACTATACCAAACAAATCATTTATTCTCGAATTCTACATTATATATTATAATTTTTTTTAAGCATTAGGTAATTTATTTCGAACTCGAATTTTGTTGTGCCATCAAAACGAACAGGAGCTGCGGTGTATTTATTGTAACACATAATTATAACTGTTGATTTTAAGCATTACGATTCCGATTAAATGCTTCACTTTTTTAAAACAACCGATAATTTTTTAATTTACTGTTAAACGCAGTTCTTTTGAATTTACACAAATGCAAAAGATTGGGGACAATAAAATCACAAAACAGCCTTTTTTTCCTGCGACCCAAAGCCTGAAGCATACTAGATAAAGTCTGAAATAATAAAAGTTGTATAATGACTACAGGAATAGCAATTATGAGAGGGATAGTATTCCACTTACAAGTCTTCTGCATCAAAGAACTAAATTAGCAAAAATTAAGTTCGCTTACCATAGCTGTGCCTTATTTCTTGAGTTTTTGACAAAATATTCATGCGCATCTGTTCAAACGAATTTTATGAGTGCGAATATGCAATAATTCGAATATTTAGGCTGCGCTACATTTATTTTGGAGAAGGTTCGAGGGGCTTTTTCTAAAGAAATTATACTCCGTACTTACTTAGATACTGGGCAGACAGAAACCGCTCCGAAATAGTACCCCTAAAACATGCTCTTTTGCGTTATTATCTCTTTTAAAAACATACGTTCCACGTGGCGGATAAGAGGAGAGATAACGGAGTCTTCTACGCCCCATCTTAGACAATGTTTCCTGTTCGGCTTGCAGCTCATTACCCTCTTGTGTTTTATCGACCACGAGCACTTATCTCCGAAAGCGAAAGAAGAATCAGAAATTACGAACTGAAAGCGCCTCCGCTCTATAGCAGCGAACGATATTTTTGAACATTTCGACGAGATTTCTAGTGGGAGAGTTTTTTAGGAATGTTTTTCTATAAAAACGTCACACCCTACACAAACCCTCAAGAACAGTAAGAATCCACGTTCTCGCCAGCATAAAAGAAGATAATTTTGCTTTTTTAAAATATCCACGAGCAACGGAAGAATGGGCATTTACAGAATTTAAAGTACCGTTTTTGGTTCAGTGCTGCATTTTGTACAGCAGTGGTCAAGTTGTAAGGGTTTAATTTATTCTAACCAATTATTTTTGGTTGTCTTTCCTTCCACTCTTGATTTCAGTCACTTTCAGATACCTTAATTTACTAGTGATTTGTTACATTCTTATTTTCTGTTTATTTACGTAGCCACAAGTGGTGGTGATTTGTGGGCACGAAGCGCGTGCATCTGTTTTAACTTAGCTTAAATAAAAAGGTTATTTAAAACTTTCTTCTGCAGAAATTATTTTTAAAGACATAACGAGAATTTGCCACTTCGTCTTCAACGTAGAGTCAACATTGAATGCTCCATAAAAGAACTCGTAGACTCTACAAAGTGATTAAAACCTCTAAACACTAACACTTTGGTAGGTATTTTAATTTCGACGAATAGGCTGGTTGTTTCGTTTTTTCATGTCCCCCCTCATTGAATAACGTGCATATGCACAGCATGATTAACAAAATTGGAGGCTTGGAGAAAACTTTTATGGAGACCCTTCCCCTCCTTTATTTTTTTTTCAGTATCAAATGATAGATAGATGATAGATGCTAATGGATATACAGATTACTTCGTGAAATAACCTAATAATTTAGTTTTTTTTTTCATTTACAGTAATTTAAAAAATCTCAGAAATTTTTCTGCTTGTTAGTCAAATTACACTACGCTACTATGCATTTATCAATCCACACAGTTTAGCAAGAGTCAAAAGCCAGACTTTTAAATTATTTCCTCGTGGACGTGCAGACACCCATTTCCAGATTATTGCCATTCAGGGTAACACAAAATCTTTAATTTACATATTAAATTACGAAATACTAATTTATGCGTGAAATTGCAACTGCTTAATAAATTATATGATTTGAAAGGAATAAATGTAGCTCTAAATAATGTATATATTTATTATTAATCTATATAATAAATAGAACAGCCAATTTGAATTAAACGTTGAACAGTAGTCAAATATTACGTAATTAAATACTAAACTAAAAACTGTCTCAGTTTTATCGGCGAGTCAGAATTAAAATATCGACGGCGAGAAACCGCAAAGCCGAATAATTACTACTACTAACGCTGACAGGAACTAACCACGTAGCCCACAAGCGATGTCAGAAAACCTCTCTTTCTTAAATCCAAAAACCTCAGCTTAAATACTCACAACTAGATTGCATTCTGATTAGGAATATGGAAAGGAGAAGTTATAGTAATGACTGAAGTTATAATAACTGGTTAATTAACATAAAATACCCTACAAGTCTCTGAAACATTGAAAAATATCATTCAAATAAATTCGCAACAGATACCAAACTTTACTGAAATAGAGGCATTAATTCTTTTACACATTGTGTCCATCTTTGCTTGGAAGTCAAATGTTTTAGCAACATGAGAATATTTACTTGGACGTACTGAAAAGTTGGCTGATTCCTCAATGGAATGAAAATAATAGTGATTACCTCTTTCAGTTAGATCAGGGGTGGGCAAATAGTAGCATGCAGGCCACATGCGCCAGCTAAAAGTTTTTCGTGACCCGCCAAAACAGTCAGAAAAAGCAGCCTTAAACCGAGATTTCCTTCGCGTGTCCAACCGAAGATTCATCTCGTATTTTCCACTAGGACGGCCATGTCAGTACGCCTGCTCAGAGTAGATACGATGGACAGTGCTTTTCGTATTGGTCTGGTTGGGTTTTTGCAACAGTAAATATATAAATTTCTGATTTTAGTGGAACAGTGAATCCTTTGGAAAATGTAAAATCGGTGATGAATGTTATGAGTTTAATGAAAAAATGGACAACAAATAGTTCTTTGTTAATACGGGGAATAAAGCAGTGTGTTCATTATGTCATAAAACGATAGCCGTATTTATGGAGTACAATGTGAAACGACATCATGAAACAAAACATAGCGAATTTGGCTGAAAAAAGGAAGGAAAAAAACCCTGCGGAGTGTGAATTGTTGAAGAAGCAACGAACATTCTTTAAAAAGCAATATCAACATTTCAGAATAATGCTACAGAAATACGATTCATGGTAGCCTATAACCTTGCTACACTCAACAAAGCTTTTCCGGATGGCGAATTAATTAAGCAGTGTATGGTAGAGTGTGCAGGCGTATTGTGTCCTTCAGATCTTTTCTTGAGGATGTGGAGACAGAATACGAAGACGTAATTTACCAAAACAGGTGTGAGATGGTTGAGTCTGGGCATAGTAATAAAAATAATCTGGATATTGCAGAATTAAATCCTCTTATTTCTGAATACGAAGGAGATAGCTCATAATTTTGTTACAAAAATAAGTTGTGAGGAGCAAAAACATAAGATGATGTTCGCAGCTGATGTATTTGAGAAACTGATTGAACTGAATATGACATTGGGGTTATTTGCACGTGAAATGTGGAAGAATGTAAAATCATTGAAAGCAAATTTTTTCTTTTCATTTCTATTTATTAGGAAAACAGAAAAAAACCTCAAGTGTTTTCGCTAAAATTAGGAATCATCTGCAGAGTTTGGAGACCTGATCTCCCCAAAAGTGTCAAGGTCACTGCCCTGTAAGACCATACATTCCCAACCCCATGCGATGTTTCCAGTGTTAGCGCTATGGCCACTGAAAAAGCCATTGTTCCTGTTCAGGTAAGCCTATGCGCGCACGGTGCTCCGTGGACGGCCACGGCAGTGATAACTGCAAAGCTATTCCACTGTGCGTCTATTGTAAGAAGAACCACAAAGCATTTTCACGTCCATGTCCAAAATGGAAAGCCGAGAAGGAAATATAGTCACTAAAAGTTACTAGAAACATCATGTATGCAGAGGCTTGAAAAAATGTCACAGCTTCCCCCAAAAGTATGAGCTCAGACTGTGATAATAAGGAAGTTGAGGCGGGATTGGAACTTCCAAAAAGTCTCCTTCCGCGAAAGAAAAAGAAGAAGCGTCGGCAAAATAAACATTCACAATGACCACCCTTATCTCATGGAATTGTCGTGGTTGGAATTATAGGGCACCGATCCTTAATCCGTGGTACGCAAGGAAAAAATAAAGCATTTTTAACTATTAAATTCAAAAATTAAATACCCCAACATCCTGTTAAAGTTTTTTTCTCTAACACTCGTAAATTATGCGATATCAGCTTTGTTCAAGGTCAATAATCACTCAGAGACTTAAGAAAAATAATCCGTTTTTATTTTCATAAATATTCTTTTAGCCATAGACATAAAATTGGTCATAAATGATGTTTTTAAAAGAAGTAATAGAAATGAATGTTGTATTTAATAGGAAATAAATATAAGTTCCTGTAAAAAGATAATAGTTTCTCATTAATTTTTTTAGAAGGATCGATTTATTAGCCTGTCTACACTTTATGTGGCCACCATTTTCGGCCTCAAATAGAATAACATTTCTGCCTCGTTTTGCTATCTCTAACAGCAGGTATTTTGTCTTCTTGTTGCTTTGCGTTTCTTACTTTTCTATGCGATTTGAGAATGTCATCGTTTGTTTTTGAAGAACTCGTAATACTCGTAATGTGTACTTAAATATTTGGGGAAAAATAATAAAACAAACCTAGATTTTCAAAATGGAAAAATGGCTAGGATTGACTAAGAGGAAAAATGATGATTCACAGGTGATGATGCTCCAGGACAATCTACTAGCACTAAGAATATTGAAAAGAAAAACTGTTGATGTTCCACCGAAAATTGAACTTCCTTCCACAAGTCCTGTAATTAAGGGGAGAAGTGTTTCAAGAGACTGACTCTTTGTAAAGTCTTGGCGAACACTTCCTCGGGCGCGGACCGTTGTTCATTACTTCGGATTTATATAGAGTGCTCATACGTTCTAAACTTGATTACGGCTCAGTTGTTTATGGTTCTACACGTCCTTTTCTGTTACTAAAACTTGATCCTGTTCATCATCAGGCTCTGCGTATATTGTTCTGGTGCGTTTAGAACATCTCCAGTTCAGAGTCTCTATGCTGACTGATACAAGTCATCGCTTCAGTTTGGCGTTAGCAGTTGTCTTTTTACCATTACTACTTTAATGTTTTGTCACTTCCTGATAATCTAAATCAGGTTTCTTTCCTTGATGATAATTGCAAGCTCTTGTTTGAGGCACGACCCTCTTATAAGCCTTATTTATGTCTTAGGCTTCATTCTCTAATTAATAAATACCACATGACAGATTTCAGTACCAGGGGGAAAGGCATTTCAATATCTCACCTTGGGAGGATGCTCAGATTCGGTTTCTTGATGTTTTCCAACATCTTGGGAAAAGAGATACTAACGAGTTTGTGAATAGACACCTTTTTCTTAGCAGAGGCACATTACGTTCCCGTATTTACGGATGCGTAGAAAGCAGCAGGACATGTTTGTGAATCCTTTGTTATTGAAGACCATATGGAGAGTAGAAAATTACATGATACCTGCTCCGCCTTCACCTCAGAATCAAATGCTACTTATTATGCGCTTGCATAATATATACAGACTCGTTTAGTGCTTTAAAATCTTTAGAATCGTGTTATAATACTCAGAATCCAATCGTTGGTGACAGTTTAAGCTTGAATCTTAAATTAAGAAGCTATGGGTACGACATCCTTTACTACTGGGCTCTTGGACATGTGGGTATAAAAGGGAACGAGCTAGCGGACATTACGGCCAAGTCTGCAGCCCATTTGTCAAATGAACTCATCTCTTTTAGTGACATCAGTAGAGTCATCAGGTGGAGAGTCCTTATCAAATGTCAGGAATTCTGGCATGGTCACCTGGATGATAAGTTAAGAAGGGTCAAACCCAAAGTGGAATGTTGGAAAGCTATCTTTAACAAGAAGGACGAAGTCTTATTAACACGCCTCAGAATCGTCAGTCTCGAATTACTCACAGGTAGGGGAGAGTGAACCTCTGTGCCCAAACTGTGACGCGGTTATGTCAGTGTATCATTTTTTAATTGAATGTCTATATTTTAAAAGTCTTGGACTGAAGAATTTTAACGAATGCGCCTTGCTTCTTGACCGTATTATTGGGAAAGAAGTCAGTGCCAATTCATTCATGTACCTGAAAGAAACAGGACTTTATTATCTAATTTTATTTTGTTTTGAAATTTTTCTTGTTTTTAAATTATATGTATTTTAATATATCTCATTTTCATTTTATTCTTGTTTCGCATCTGTCATCATCTGAACTTTATATATACCTCACTTTAGCATCCATGTTATCATTATCTCATTTTGATTTTAATTCTATACTCTGGTTTTAAATTAGTGTTCGGGAAGGTTTCACATCTGTCTAGTGCATATAACCTTTCAGGTTTTACGCTAAAAAAACCACTACTTCTACCGCTATTGAAATACAGTCAGATCGCACTATGAAAGAAATGTTTAATACTGTTATATTAACTGACTTTTATAAATCTTTGTTAGCTGAAAAATTTCGATGTATGAAGAAATTTTCCGGAAAATGTTCTCTATATTTATGATTTATACATTTGTGAGCAAAATTTGTCTTGCTTGAAGATCAGCAAGAGCAAATACAGATGCTTTTTGACAGATATTAACTTACAGGCTCTGATGAGAATCTCAACAAGCAGTCTCACTCCTGATTTCAAAAAAATTGTAGAAAAAAATGTGATAGTGGATATTTGTCTCATTAAACTGATTCTAATTAGATGTGCTTGCAGCTGTAGATGATATGAAATTAGCACAAAAAATAAATTGAATAAACCTATCCCTATTTTATTTAATTTATATTTATTGATTTTTATGGTACAATTTATACCTTTTCTGAAATGCGAAGTTAGTTAATGAATGCAATCAGTTTAAAAGGCTCGGCCTCCTGCTTTCACAACGTAGTCCCCGAAGCAAAACAATTGCCCACCCCTGAACTGGATACCTGTTCATCTAACCACGACAGACATAATTTCCTAAGCTGTCTCGATCAAAATTTACGACAAAGAGTGACTATTTGTGAGAGCATTTCAATTAAAATTTGCTACTAAAGTGGATAAGACATATAAAATGAGATGACGCATTAATAAGATGACCTCTCAGTTCTTCGGATTGAATTACATACGACTTTTTCTTCAGGGGGAGGGAGTTCAAGTATACTTTTTTTTG